>JAAGAY010146112.1:3335-26436 GCA_011801015.1 Ardeotis arabs | reverse complement strand
CCAGCCGCGGCGGCGCCCCCTTCCCTGCCTTGTCGGTACTCGCCCCCGTGCGGACGGGCACAAAGGGAGGGCAGCTGCGTCCCCCCGCTCCCCTTTTTGGAGAAAGCGGAGGGGTTCCCGCGCCCCCGCGAGTCATGGCGCCCTTCGAGAAGAGCCCCCCGCTGCCCTGCCCCCGCAGTGGGGGCCCTGGGCTCCCCCCGTGCCTGCGGGCCGTGGGGCGCAGCCCGGGCCCGCGGTGGGTGCTGCCCGGGAGGGAGCAGGGCCTGGAGCCGGGGGCGCGGGGGCACCGGTTTCACCGGGCCCTGTGGTCTCTCGGTAGCGAGCAGGCCCGGCTAAAAGCCGGCGTGGTCGAGGAGGACACCGAGGAGTGGCAGAGAGATTCGAGTTTTACAGGACTGGCGAGAGTGGGAGGTGTGGATTTATCCTACGTCAAAGGAGACGACGGCAGCGCCTGCGCGTCCCTGGTCGTTCTCAGCTACCCCGCGCTGGAGGTAACGGCACGGGGCCGAAGCGCTCGGGGCCGTGCCGGGCGGGCAGTAACGCCAGCGGTGTTACAGAAAGCTCACACGCGGGCCGGTACGTGCTGCGCCTCGGCAAGTTCTCACACACGTGTTCGACAGCGCCTGCGTTCACGTCCTGCAGGAACAGCAAACACAGCGCGTGTCGAGGTTCAGGTTTAGGAAGATGAGATGCGAGCTGTTCCCAGCTGCGAGAAGTTCGGAGGATTACTGGGAACTGACGGGGCGTGGAGAGATGGCTTCAGGGTGCGTTCAGGTTGGGTGGTAAATGAGACAACGCCGTGCTGAGGCAGTCCGTGGTCAGGCGCAGATTTTTAGCTGGTGTACGTGTGTATCAGAAATAATCAGCCTTGGCCGCTACCCAGAAGGAGACAAAAAGGACCGTTGTTACTCAGCGCTGATCAGGAGAGGAAACTACAGCATTTGTAGCGGTCACACAGCAGATGTCTTGTTTGGGAGTTCTTGCTGGGAATCAACTAACGACATGGGATGTGACACACAAAAGCATTTTCAAAACCGCCATGAATCCCACATCCCACAGTCATTTTACTTGAATTAATAAACATTTTTGGTCTCTTTCCCAGCTTTCAAAATGATAGAAAAAATATCTTTAACTATAAAACCCGTAACAAACAGAGAAATAAAGTTTGATATTGACCGCTGGGATTTTTATCAACTGAATTTCAAACCCTGCCTTGATCCTTGACTTGCCCTGCACAACGGCTTTACTGTCGTGTTGTGCAGGGCTTCTGGTGGCCTGTCCCTGCACAGAGACGGACACCCTTTGGTAAGGCGCTGATCCGGCGACCTCTGAGGTGCCCCGCTGTCTGTTTGAATAGCTGCCCTCATTTTGTTTCACGGACTTCACTCTCCAGCTGGGTACGGTAGGTGACATCCAGCCCTCTTCTCTCAGCAGTCCATTGTCCACCTCCTTCTCTCACTGAGTGACAGACTGACACAACTCAATGGCCTTGGCTTTGTGGAAGAGATCCAGAAGCAGAGTATTTTTTAAAAGTTGACATTAGGGAGCGTAAAGCAGAGGAGATGCCTCTGAATCAGTCAAGAACTAACCAGCAAAGTCCTGGAGGTGATTGTGCCTGCACTGTCCCACTGCTGCCAGGTGCTGTACGAGGATTGCCGGATGGTGGCCGTGAGCACCCCGTACGTGGCGGGATTCTTAGCCTTCCGAGAGGTCCCTTTCCTGGTGGAAGCTCTTCAGAGACTTCAGCGGGAGGAGCCCAGGCTGAAACCCCAGGTGTGGCGTGTTTCTTTGTCCAGGGTTGAGGCGTCATGAGGGCGCAGAGTACTGCTGAAAAGCATTGCTCCCTTTCCTGGGAACGCACCGTCTGGCTGGCTTCCCCTGGCGGGGTGGAGAGTGCGGTGTCAAAGCTGCGTTGCAGCCTCCGTTCCCCTTTCCTTAGGGACCAGGGATGCTGAGCCAAAACAGCCAGGCCTCCCTTGGCAGGCGGAGCCCCGCTCTGTGTGCAGCATCAGTGAAGAGCACGGCCAGCCACCGAGAGCTCCTGCTGCTGGGGCACCGGCCGTTTAGTCAGGGGTACCCTTACAGAGAGAAGTAAAAGGACTGAAACAGACTTCTTCCTCGCAGGGCCAGCATCACTGTTTGCCTGTTTTAGTGGCTCACAGTGCACAGGAGATGACAAATGTCATTTTTGAATTTTTCAGGTTCTTTTTGTCGATGGGAATGGCCTGCTCCATCCCAGAGGTAGGACTTTACTGGAGAGCCCTGCTCTCCGGGGTGCCCCTGCAGCCGCTTGAGATTCCCGTTCTCTGGTGGCCTGCAGCTACAGGGACTTCTTGTTGGCAGGATTTGGCGTGGCCTGTCACCTCGGAGTCCTGACGGATCTACCGTGCATTGGAGTGGCCAAGAACCTCCTGCAGGTGGATGGCTTGGTCAGGGATGAGCTGCACAGAGAGCAGGTTAGGCCGGGCTGGGAACTTATTTCCACTCTTTAATATCCCAGGAGAGCTGGGAGAGCCGCATACGGGTACTTTCTAACCAACTGCCCTGTGTCTGTTTATCCCTAGATTCGTTCCTTGCGGAGGGGAGGAGATGCGTTCCCACTGACAGGCACCTCAGGGAAAGTCCTGGCCATGGTAAGCTGCGGGGGGTGTCCTGGTCCCTGGCCGTTGAGTCTTCCAGCTTTTGTAGCTGAGAGCGCCAGAGGATGTCTCTGTGGTGGGGCTGTCTCAGCGATACTAGTGCAGGGGGACGCGCAGGGGACCAGCAACGCTGCTTTCCCCTTTCTGTGAGCTCAGACATTTGTGGAAGGAGTTGACAGTTCAGGTGTTGGATGTATTGACGTCCGTGGCTATGGGGTCTGGGGTGCCACGCTCCAGCAGCCCCGTTTGCGAAGGAGAGGTGCCGGTTCTGGTGCAGCTTACCAGCGTGCGATAGGGGATCGTCTGGCTCTGAAGAGCGCTGCGCGGGAAACGGGCAGATGTAAGAAACTTCCTGCGTCTGCTGTCATTTCAACATAGTCTGCATGAGCAAGTCTCACGCTTCCCAGAGCAGGGTGAGGTGTTTGGGGAAGGGCCACCCGTCCAAAAGGGCAAACAGTCCCCGGGAGGAGGTACTGGGAAGTAGAGGGTCAAGAAGCCTGGGAGTTACCGAATACAGAGCCACCATCCCACCTTCTGAAGGCAGCTGGCTAGCTTATAATTCGTCTGCTACTCTCTGCCTGTTAAAATAAGCCTCTTAAGTGGTTGGTCTTTCTTGTTTCTGAATGTGCAGGCGCTGCGCAGCTACAACAAGAGCCGTAAGCCGCTTTACATCTCTGTGGGTCACAGGGTGTGCCTGGAGACAGCCGTGCGCCTGGTCAAGTCCTGCTGCAGGTACCGGATCCCGGAGCCCATCCGGCAGGTACCAAAGCGGGGAGCTGAGGAAGAGGAAGGCAGGCCTGGAGCAGGGAAGCAGGCAGCGGAGGGGGCTGTGGATGCCAAGCCTGCGGCGATGTTTCAGAGCCTCAGCTTGCCATCCGTCTGCAGCTGGCAGTTCTGCAGCTGGCACCCTTCTTGCTGGCCTGCTCTCCCCAGCCCGCTGTGGTGGTGTTTACGTGGTAGCTAGCCGATCCTTCCTTCCTCCTCGCTTGTTCTTCTGACGCACGCAGCCCTTACTGTAGACCCAGCCTGACTGATTTCGCGGCTCCTTTCTGCAGGGAACTCCTGTTGATATACAGGAGCTGGAAATGCCGTTTTCCTGGGCGCTTTGAGCCTAGCACAGACCGCAGTGCTGCTCCTCTGGGCTTTTCCCTGCCACTGCAAGGAGCTGCAGGCTCTGGGCGGCAGCCAGCCGGTAGGTGACAGCACTGGATCGCTGTCAGGAGCCGCAGCTGCCACCGAGGCTCAGCTTCAGACTAATTAAATCGCAGCAGGGCTTGAGGAAGGGATCTGGAGAAGCGTAAAGCCGCTGGGACTTCCAGCCTGACAAGTGCTTCCCTTCTCTCAGGGTCACCCTGCTGTTGGCGGCTCAGGCAGGCCAGACCCAGCGGCTGCCCGGGAGCAGGGCCCGTTCAGATGTCCGTGTGCGTCGCGTTGCCCTGGAACACGCCGTTCGCATTGCTACACCGCCGCGCTCGTCAGGTGTCTGGCCACCTTTGCTCTGCAGCTCCTCGGAGCAGCACTCAGGTGATGCTGCTGAGGGCTGTTACGCGGTCTCTGCACGCAGGGGCTTCTCTCTGGTACTGCAGCGTTTGCTGAAAACAGAGTGTTACAGTTACAAACCAGGCAAAAATCTAACACCTTAGAGCAAAACAAACCTAGAAGTGTCCATACCAGCGCTGGAGTTTCTGCTCTCATAAACCACTCCCTGCCAGACGGGAGTAGGCTGACAGATCTTATGTAATCTCTTCCAGAAGGGACAGATGCCTCCGCAGAGCTCTGAGCTAGCTCTGCAGTTCGGCGTGTTCAGAGGAAAGGGGAAAAGCATTCCCTTTGGAAACAAAAAGGTGTCTTGGAGCTTTTCCTCACCCTAATTTCATTTCCAGCCATCTCCAGTATTTGTCTATATTCTGAGACTCTTCCAGTTCTCTGACCGCGACCTTTATTTAAAGTGATGGAATGAATTGTTGTCACTTGCCTTAGAGATTAAAAATCCAAAAGGGAGTGTGTTTGCTGTGGAGGTAGAGGGATGGCAGGAGATAAGGACACAAACCTTTCCCTGGGACTTCTCCCTGTTGCAGTTCCTCTGGGTGGTAACTCACAGATCTTGTCACAGGGCAGGGCTGGAGGCCTCAGCTCTTGAGCGCCTAAAGCTGGAGTCAGGAGGTGGAAGGCTGTGGGGAGTCCTGCCGTGGGTGACTTCCACGGCCTTTGTGCTGTGGTGTGTCCCCAGGACAAGCTTGCAAACCTGATGGGTGATGTGCTTCTGGCTTTCCCAGTGTCATGGAAGAGTTCTGGATCATTAGCTCTTCGTTTGTAAGTTCTGGTAGCCCTAGAAGCGTGTTGCTCTAAAGAGAGCTTCCCGGGGCTGTGTTTGTGGCTTGTAGGAAGGCACGCACGCATGTGTGGTGCCGTGCAGCTGTTGTGGGAGCTTGAACCCTCTGCTTTCCTAGAGGCACGGCCGGCCGGCCTGTACGCGGTGTGTTGTGCTGCTGGGCGTGCAGCCCTGTCTGGGCAGCGATCACAGTTTGGTTTGCATTCAGCCCACGGGGTGGTCGTGCTGCCAGAGGAGCTGTGTCTGTGGTGCAGGTGAGAGAAGTGATCTTTCAGAGAACGCGGAGGGAAGTTCGTTATCACCTACAATCAGTATTTACATCCCACTTAGTCCTCGTTCCACGTGTAAGCGCAAGGGCGGTCTGGGAGAATTTTGCTTGCATGGGGGTGATCTCTCTGCCTAGCCAGCTTGTGAAATTTTGAGGTTCTTCTGCAGGTCATTTGGAGCATAGGCAGGGATTGAGGTAGGCGGGAGCTGTCATCCCAGAATAATAAGCAAAGTATTTGAACTGAGTGGCACTGGAACAATACCGAGCCCTCCCCAGAGCCGCTGCCCTTGCCTGCTTTGGCAGAGGTCAGAACTCCTCTCCAGCGTTCGCCCACGCTCCGAGCTGCTCAGACCCTGGATCCCCGTGCGCAGCGGGGGAACAGAAGCTTTTTGCACTCTCCAGCTGACAGGGGTTGCACTGGGACTGATTCTTCCGCGCTGGCTGTTTCGGGTTCCTGGCTGGCTGCACACCAGCCTCCCGCTCACTCCCTGATCCTTTCGGCTCCAGCTGGCCCCTTGCCCGGCTGGTTCCTGCTGGCTCAGGCTGCGGCTGCTGGGACAGCCTGGGCTTGCTCCAGCCCACCGAGAAGGGCAGAAGCAGGCCTGCCTGGATTTCTGCAGTTCACTTTGTGTGAAATATTAACACTTGCCCATTGGAGAACTGAAAAATAAGCCGTCAGCCCTCTCCTCTGCGTGAAGAGCTCCTCCTGCCCAGCAGGGCAATCGGTAGCTAACGCCTTGACACCCTGACTCCCTTCAGGTGTGCCCTCCACTGCAAGCCTGCTGTGTGCACAGGGATCACCACTGCCTCTCAGAAAATAAGCGAGGCAACAGTTCCAGACCCTAATGCCAGCACTAGGCCCCTCTGAAAATAGAAACACTCTGTGAGGATTATTACGGGACAGTTATCCATCTTATTGATTAGCCTCTGGTTAATACGCGGGGTTAAGCTGTCTCTCGGCACTGCGTTAGGAGTGAGGACTGGCCAGTACCTTGCCACCTAATCAAGCATTAGCTTATGTCATCAGCAGAACGTGGTAGGGGTTTTTCTTCCCTAGAAAAACAGTTTGTAGATCTGACTCTTGCTACCCTGGTCTCCCGGTAGGGACTCTGCTGAACAACCTCCTTCCCTTGTTATAAAATACATCACGTAATCTCTCATCCTGAAGAGTGATCAAAGTTATTTGTCAGTTCAGTTATGAAACTGTCCAATTATAGAGAGAAGGGAAAAAAATCTCCCAAACAAACCAGCCTTATGTAACTATTTTTCCTTCTCGAGCTTGCAGAATTGTTAAGCAGTTGTGGAGCCGCATTTCCAGCAGCGAGCAGGCAGAGCCTCCACCCGAGAGGTCTGACTGGGATGGAGGGGTGGTGGGAGCTTCTTGAGGTACCGGAGAGACTCTTCAGAAGTGGAACAGCAATGAGAGTAGCAGATGCTTCAAGGACAGCCACTGGGGATGCGTTAACCCACTTTATTAGCATGATCATCATATGCTGTGAAGCTTTTCCAGCTGGGAAGGTCACTGCTTTTTAAGTGGAGAGAGACACTCTGCCTTTGAGGTGGGGCACAGCAGCTGTTCTAAAATGTCACAGCGAAGCAGTGTTTTTGAGAAAGGAAGTTTCTAAAACAGAAAAAAAAACTTTGAGGGAATGTAAAAATCAACTGCCAGTTCTCAAAGTTGCCCAGGAGCCCAAGATCTGCGTGCTTGTGATAGCATCTAAGAGTCTTCTGCACTGGGAAGCTGTAACATTTCTGGGGAACAAGAACATCCAGCAAATTTCCAGCAACGCTTTCTGTAGCCTTTGGGATTTCCGTTGGTGTTCTCCTTGCCCCGCTCCGCCGACATGCTGTCCCGCATTGCTGACAAGACACAGCAATCCAGTTCTGGTGAGCTCAGGAGGGCTCCTGTCACAGGAGACTCTGTCACAAGAGGAAGGGAGGAACTGGACACTTGCATGAGGATGGGTTTGACGAGATTTGGCTCCAAGCTCAATTTCAAACGAGGGGGGCAGTAAACCATTAATTTGGCAGAGTTTCAACATTAGTCCTTTTGATTTTGGTACTGGAAAGCAGAGCCCAGAGCGTGGATACGGCCCGGCGTTGTCTTCCGTGGCAGCTTTGCCTTCGGACTCCTGAGGTGAGGCAGGGTGGAAGGTGCCGGCCGCTTGCCTTGCAGCTGCAGCCAAGAAGCGATAGAACCGAGGCTGTGTCTGTGTCGTGTCTCTGTTTGCTCTTGGTGGCGGTTCTTACCTGCTGTGGCTGCGTAATCACCATCGCCCAGCCAGCCCGTCAGGCGCGCAGGCAGGGTGAGCCAGGCTCTTGCCGAGGGAAAAGGATGTGCAGCAGACAAGTGGTGTGCTTCCCCGTCTGCTGCTGCGTCGTACAACCACTGGAACAGAGGAGGGAAAGGGATGGGAGCAGGAGTGTGCAGTGCCGGCTTCTCTCTTCTCATCCCGTGTCCTCTGGAGGACTTGCCGGCTGGGTTGCCACATTGCCCAGCTCTTCACAGCCCTTTCCGTAGCCTTGTTCCCTGTCTCAATCTGCAGCTTCCTATGGAGGGCAGAGTCCCAGTTCTCAGAAGAGCTCATCCTCTGGGGACATCCCAGTGACACAGCTGTAAAGACCATGGATGATCTGGAGTGCTGTGAGCCTGGGGGCTGCAGCCTGCTCCTGCTTCCAGTGCCAGTGGAGCCCCTCTTACCACAGTCCTGGGACACAGCTCGTGCTGCACGGACGATACCGGGAAGGCTACGGCAGAGTCCATGGGGCACTTTGCTGCCCTGGAACAAGCCAGTAAAGAGCTCCAGTGTTTCCTCGCCTTCCGAGGAGGGACCTGTGAGCCGCTGTCTCACGCTAAATGGTCTTGCAGTGCTGCAGAGATCTGTCAGAAACGTCCATGTGGTTTTGGCACTCCCAGCAGCTTTCTGGGGGCCAGGGGACGTACTGCTTTTGTACGTCAGTGTAGGCTGAAGGGATTTGATGGCTTTGAGCAAAACGGGTGAAGAAAATCCCAAGAAATAGAAAAGTGGGCAGAGTCCTGGGCTGAAGGGGGACCATTTGTTTTGGGCATCTTTGTCTGTGAGCATTTTGCTGATGCGCAGAGCTCCTCAGCGCTGTGGAGAGCTGCGTGTGGTCACGGCATGCAAGCCTTGTACGGAGTGAGGGTGGTGGAGTAGCATCTGTTGGTTCAACGGGAGAGCTGGTTTGCTTTTTGGAATATCTCCTCTCGAAGGAAGGAGTTTCTAACAAGTCTGTTTCATCTCTTGTCACACAGTGACAAGGTGCTGCTGGGAAAGGCCTGTGAAGGAGCTTAGCTGCTCGTTACATTGTCCTGCGTTGCATTTGAAGGTGCCTGCATGTGGAAGAAGTCATTTGGGTTGGTTCAGAGGACGAGAGCACTAGAGCACTCTCAGACTCCCAGGTCTGTGCTGGCTTTGCTGCCAGGGTTCGTCAAAGGGCGGTTGCAGTCCTCTGGGTCCCATTGGTGGTGGCTGATTGCACTCAGCTGCAACTGGGATTTGCTGAGGAGGCCCAGTCGGGGTCTGGCTTTGGCTGTTCATCCTGCGGTGCTGGGGGTGGGCCGGGGCTGAGCAGACCCTAGGCACCGGCTGCCAGGAGCTGTCTGTGCCCGGTGTCCCACCTGCGTACTCCTGTGAGAAGTAAAGGTTCAGCGAATGTCAGGTCTGCTGCTGACACGGACTGTGCTGCAGTAAGGCTGTTTGGTCCGGGAGCCTCTGTTTCTTCATTTTAGCTCTTTGTTCTCCCAAGCAGCTTGCAGTGAGGCGCAGAAACCAAACAAGGAAAGCAGCACGCAGGTTCCTCTTTGCAACGCAGCCGTACAGGAGCTGGTTGTGATCTCCTGACCTCAGGGTGCACAGGGGCAGGCTGAGGTCACAAAGGGGAGGCTCCAAGCGGCTGGTCCGTCCATTTTCACTCATTTTCCTCCTTAATCCCAGGCTGACATTAGATCGAGGGAGTATATTCGGAAGCAGCTGTGCTCACCGCTGGAGGTCGTCTCTTCTGGGATGGAGAGGTAGGTGTGTGGGCAGCCCAAGCAGCTGCCTCCCCAAGGGGATCTGCTCATGTAATGATCTTCAGTAATGGCATTAAAGGGACAGGCGGGGTAACAAGGTGAGCTCGAGTGACATCAGGACATGTGCTGCCTCCATAAAGGGTGATTTCTGGTGGTTGTAGCCATGCTACTTCACACGTTTCTTCTGCGGAGCACTGCGTCCTAGGCTGGAGAAGGTCGTTGGGGATTTGGTCCGTTTCCGGTGCCTGCGATAAGCAGAGCGCTAACGCCTACAGGTGTGACATGAGGGTGAACAGAAATATCCCACAGGGAGCTGGTTTCTGCCCCCAGAAAGCAGGGGGAGGGTCACACTCCCCCACTCTTACATAATGTAGGCCAGCGGCTGCTCTGTTACCGGTGTAAATCCGTAGCAAGTCCACAGAGGCACAGGAGTTCCTCGTGTGGTGGCCGCGCTGCCTCTCCAGCGTAGTTCACAAGAGTCTGTTGTTGGGTTCGCTCAGACCCACACCAGTTCCGGCCTGGACGGGTACCAGCTAGCGGTAGCCCTGCCTGAAGGGCTGCGCGGGGTGAACGAAGTGTGTCAGGACTCGAAGCCCACTCTGCTCTGAGGGTCCTGGTGGAGCTGCAGGAGTGAAGTAGCGGTGGCAGTAGAGAGGAATGAATTACACCGACGGAGGCAGCTCGTATGGATCCCTTAGGACACCTGCCTGGTGCAACGGGGTGTGCTCTGCTCGGCTCCTCTCTTTGAGTCACGCAGCCAGAAGCAATGAAGGGCCTTTCTCTGCTCTTGCGGCAGTTGCACAGCGTGGCCAGGCCACGCGGGTAGCCCTGTACAGTGCCAGGCTGTGTCCCCCGGTTGTGCTGGACCTTCATCTCTAACGCCTCTCGCTCCTTCCTGCCACGGCGAGCTAGAGCTTGCCCAAAGGCTGGCTAGTTTAGAGGTCTGTGTGACACAAGAACCAAACTCATTCCATTGGTGATCGTACACCCCAAAACGTGTGTGTCTGAGCCCCTTATTTCCAAATGATGTAGTTATTTGATTTTCTTGGTTTCTACTTTTTTTAAGTCTGTGACTTTTCCTTGTTTTCCTTCCTAGTGGAAGAAAGGAGGCTGAACTGGATGGTTAGTCTGATGCCAGAAGAAGCTGCAGGGCTCCTCTTCAGTGGATCCTCTCCTCCGCCAAGACTGTGGTGCTGTCGCAGGCAACAGCCGAGTGCCACCCCAGGGGAGAGCAGCGCCAGGCCGAGTCGGTCAGGACAGCGCCAGCCGCTGCGCGTGGTTCTGGTGGGCAGGCACACCAGCTTCTTTTCGTGGATGCTGTTCAGAGCCTATTTCTCAGGGTTAATTTGTAAAAATATTTGTGTAAGCAAGCTTGTAAGTTTCCAACAACTTCCTTGAGTACTTGGGCAATTGTGGGAGGTAATTTACAAAGAGATGCTGTGGCACCTAACGTGGTTATAAACAAACTCCAGAGCAGGCCTTTGGCTCCCACCACCCCTCCGTGGTACAGAGACTTCCCGTGTCGTTTTTGGAACAGCTGCCACGCAGTCCCTGCAGCCTGTCCTCTGCCATTCACTTTGCACGTCTCCGGGGAACAGAAGCCCAGTGCGCAGCTCCGGCTGGTCCTGACAGACGCGCAGAGGACGCTGCGTTTCAGGTGGGCGTGTGACTCACGGGAGGGGATGGAGCCAACAGTCTGCTGCGGATTTTGGAAGAAGCTCGGAGGTCTGAGCTCCGGTACCTGAGCAGCTTTCTGTCTGTTTGGTGTTGGCTTTGGCGTGCCTGCTGCCTTGGTGCCACGCAGCAGCTACCCGACCTCGGTGCCAGTGTGCTGGTCGTTATCTGTGCCGGGCACATGGTGCTCTGGTGTTGCCGTTTTTTTGGGAACTTGTTCTGCGTTGTGCTGAAGCACGATTCAGAGCGAAGGGCGTTACGGTGCCCAGACCTGCTTGGTGTTACTGTCGCCCTCTCCACAGCGGCTGAGGCAGGCTGCTCACCGTGCAGACCAGCTCTTCCTGAAGGAAGGATCATCTCAGGGGAAAGGAGAATTTCCCATCCAGGGGAATGGGGAGGGAGCTCCTTCCTAATACACAGATCAGTCAGGATGGCCAGGCCCCAGGCTGCAGTTTTTGCAGCCTGAGTGGATGGGGAGCACTCGTGTCAGGTCAGGAGGAAGCTCTCTGTGCCCAGTACCCTTGGACCAGCACCCGCCCGTTCAGCCGTTCGTGAAGCTTTGCGTTAGCAGCAGAGCACGGGACAAACAGTTTTATCCCTGAATCAACACGGCAAGTCTTGGCCAATTTGCAGGGCTAAAGCTTTTCCCCCAGAGGTGCGGGTTCCGGGTTGTATCCGGCGGGTTATTGCTGACCATTTCCAAAGAGAATTGGAGCAGATACACGAGTTCTTGTACACAGCCAAAACTGGTATCTTGGCTTTAAAACCATGGCTATGTAAGATCCCAGCCTGAAGAGGAAAAAGGATGTTTTCCTGGGATTGGAGAGGGGTGCTCGGGTCAGGGCTCCTCTTTTGAATCCTGCCAAGCACTTCACTTTTGCATAAATTTATCTTCCAGCTTTTGTTGCTCTTTTCTCGCCACCACCTCAGTCTCGGCGCTGCTGGGGGTGCAGAGGACACTCAGCCCCGTTCACGTCTGTGCGGCGTCTGCTGGATCGCAGTCTGGGCTGGCTCCTCCTCCAGCGCTGTGCCCTGACAGCCGGCTGGGAACCAGCGGGAAGCACCAAACCTGGCTCCCCCGGGCCGGTGTGGGGAGCGTTCTTGGGCTGGTCTCAGGAGCGTTGAAGAGGGGGGCAGGTGCTGACAGGGTGCTTCCCAAAAAAGCCCTTGCTGATTGATAGGTTTTAAAAGACAAAGCCAGAAGCAGCTGCGGTTTTCAAGCCCCGGGAAGGAGCCTGCTGTCTCCTGGGAAGCCTCAAAGCCATTTTCACGCGGGAGTTTGTTATGTGGGTGGACAGAGACTGGGAAGGGAAAAACGTCGCAGTGAAAGCGTGCTCCTTTGATCTTGGTGATGTGCGTGGGATCAGAGGGGCTGCCTGGCAGGCCAGGGTAAGAGGAGGCATCTGGTTTTGTGTCTGACACTGGTTTTGGCAGGGAACAGGGGTGCGGGAGGCTGGTGGGCAGCCCTCCCAGGCCAACGGGACATGAGGGCAACCTTCTCACCTCACACCCAACACCACAGAGGCAGCACCTCTTCTGACCCTGCCATGTCCCCATCTCGTGGGAACAGCGTGGAGACGGAGCCTCCTAAAAAGCAACCCCAGGACTGCCAGCGTGCGACGCCAGTGACGCAGCCGAATGCCGTGGGAGCTGCCTCCCCTGGCGCTGCCACCTCCCTCGTCCCCTGTGACGGCACCCAGAGCTGTCGGGGAGGCAGCGGGAGCTCGTGGCCTCCCGGGCCAGCGCTCCGCTAGCCCAGCCAAAGCGCCGCTTCCCGGCTGCCGGGTGTGATGGGGAGGGGACCCCGGCAGTGACTTCTTGTGAGGGAGCAGCATTAGCCACGTACCTAGCAGCAGTGGCCCGCTGTCCCTGCAGTGGGAAGCTCTGGCTTTAACGAGCAAGGGCTCGCAGCGCACAGCTGTCTGCACACCAGGGTCTGCTGGGCGGGGACCCCCACGGCCCCTAAAACCACCTCCTGCGCTCTCTGCCTCGGCATGCGGCTGGGTGCCGCAGCTCTGAGCACAAACACCCTCCGCTCCCTTTCTGCCAAAACCATTCGACTTGGGGCGAGCCCTGTGGGACCCCCCAGCTGGTAGGGGCAGAGGTATTAACGAGCTCTTACTGGGAGGAACTGGTCTGGGACCTTCCCCAGCTCTGCCCACGAGCCATGGGACCGCTGTCGGCACCAAATGGTTCAACCATTCCGCGTTCCGACCACAGGCGAAGCAGCAGCTCCACTGAACTGCGGGGACGGGGTCTTCTAAAGCCTCTCACGAACGGAGGCACGCAGGACGCGCTGCAGGCGGGGGACAGCTGATCTGGGGTCTCACGGGCGGGACACCCAGGAGATCCGTCCCGTTCTGCGGGTGGCCTTGGCCTGGGCTGTGCTGGGTGCCGCACACGGGACCAGCCCCAGCTGCGGGTCACTCCACTCCCGCTGCAGATCTGTCTCAGCTGTGCTGGAGGAGGGGTCGGGGGGAGCAGCAGCTCCTGCTCTGGATCACCCTGCCAGAGGAGTTTCCTCAGCAGCAGGGACTGGAGCTGCTCCCGGCCCGGCCGTGCAGCGGAAGCGGGTGAGTGTCTGTGGTTTTAAGCTCTTTTGATAAGTTGATGATTTTGCGTGCTCCTGGTTGGTGTTTGACCTCGGGAGGGTTGGGCTGTGCTGGTCGGTAGAGGTTCTGCAGCAGGAGATGTGAGCCGGGCTGTGCTGAGCCCGGTTTCTCGGCAGGACTGTGAGGCTCTTGCTGTGCTGGGTCTGGCCTCCTCCAGCTGGGCTCTGGGTTTCTGGAGCGTGCCAGACCTGCTCTGCAGCCTGCCTCGCTGGAGTGGGAAAAGATAACACTTTAAAAAAAAAAAAATGTGTCTTGGGGCACTTCTGCCCCCGGCATCGCTGTCCACTGCCACTTCCCTCTGCGTGAGCTGACCTGGCTCTGCGCTGCTCTTGTTCCCTGTGCAGGTAAACCCCTGAGATCAGGTGGCTTTGGATTAAAGTCCCCGTTACAGGGCGCGGGTGCGGGACGGGCGCTGCCTGGCCGTGGGACCCCGCAGCCCGTGGGAGCTGAGGGCTCTGCCCTGCTGGGGTTTGGGATTTGCCTGTGCTGTGCGGTGCGCTCTCGGCTGCCGAAACTCGGGGCAGCGTTAAACAAACGGACTAATCTCTGTGTTTGGTGTCTACCCGTGGCTCTCTGAACACAATAAGGGATTAACTTGGTCTTTGTCTAATTGGCTTAGAAACTAGGGAAGGGAAAATCGCTTTGTACTGCATGAGCCCTCCTCCTAACGGAAACTCGGAGACCAGAGCCTGGGTGTCCTTCCTAAGTGAACCCATACACATCTCCTCCTTTTTAACTCTCTGTTTACTGGGAATGAGCTTTGCTGGGTGTTACGTATTTGTTCTCCCGTTCCCAACAATCTGTTGCCGACTGGTAGAAAGCCTTGCCCTGGCACGCAGAGCGGGGCTGCGGCTGTGCGGCGATGCCTCCTGGGCGCCAAGGGCTGCGAGCTGGGGCAGAGCTGTTCCCTGCTGCCGATCGCTAAATGTCAGTAACGCGGGGCTGGTGAAAGCCCGGGACACGGATGGGAGGAAGAAGTAGAATGGAGTGAAAGCAAAGCAGAAGGAGATGGAGAGATGGAGGAAGGAGGCTGACTCCTCGCTTGTGGCTACAGTGAGGGCTCTGCGAGAAGGAGGTTGTTGGGGTGGTTCCTCAGCTTCTCGCTGCAGCAAAATAGTGTGCTGCAACGCAGTCCTTCCCCCGGCTGCGTGCCTGGAGGATGGATTAAGGCTGGCTGCCTTTGATTAAACTCATCTGCCACCTCTGCTGCCATCCCGATCAGCCGGTGCTGCCAGGTGGGGCCGGGCTGTAGCAGGAGCATCCTCCCGTGCAGCTCCAGTCGCTGCTCTGCGGCCCGTCCCGTTGGGGTATGCCACGGGGGTTTGGAGCTCTGTGCTCTGAGAGAGACGTGGCACCCAGACAGCTCTGCAGAACGGCTCCTGCTGCGTGCTGGGGGCGTGCAGCGCGCGCCTGGGAGGGGATGTCTGAGGGGGAAAGCACTGGAGAACGGCCTGTCCTTGGGAACGCGTGGATCTGCCTGGCCTGCGCGGCCTCCCATGCACCGCATCTGCGTGCGGGACACGTGGCCCGGTGGCTTTCTGAGCCATGAGGCGAGGAGGGGGCTGCGTGTCCCCCCAGGGCTCACAGCCGCTGCCCTGTGGCCGCCTCCTTCCCCCCGGGAAGCCGGTAATTAAAGCAGGAACCGTTTCTTGGCTCGGCTGGCGCGGAGGCACTCGCCCCGCTGGGATGCACGTGTTGGCGAGCCCTTTCTGGCTGCCGTGCCTTGGGCTCATCAGCAGACACAGCCCACGCTGGCTTAATTAAACCCGAGCCCCCCACGCGGGGCCTCCTCGCCGCGAGCTCAGCCCGCCACATTATTGAGGGAGTCTGGATGAGTCTGGAGCTTGCCACAGGCTGGATGCTGCCGGGGCTGTCTGCGTTGCAAGGACGGAGCTCTGGTGACTCAAGGCTTGCGATTCAGGATGCTCTTGCTGAGGACAGGGAAAGTGGTTTGTTGGGATTTCCCCCCCTCCCCATCCCCCAATGCTTATTCATCTTCCCTTTTGGCGTGTCCTGATCAGGTGGATTTAGGAGGGGTGATTTCCCTCATGCTTCCCAGACCGGGTCCATCTGTAGAGTGGTAGCATCGAGCCGTCCAGCGCAGTGCTTGCCCGCGGGCTGCAGGGCCCCCGCCGCTGCACGTCGCGCTTCGCAAGCCGCTTTCCCTGCCAGCCAGCTCCCCAGACACCTCCTGCCCGGCCCCGAAAGCCTCCCACCCAGAGACGGGCTCACTCCGGCCCCTTCCTCACCTTTAACTGTGCCTGTGCGTGCCGAGGGTGCTGGGCAGGTTGGGAGGCATCGCTGTTCCCTCGCCATCGTCCCCTTTTGTCCTAGAAACAGTTCTCCACCCCAGCCCCCTTCCCTGTGTTGGTCTCGGCCGATCCTCTCCGATGCTGATGCAGACACCTCTTACCAGAGCCCTGCCAGCCCTCGGCTTTATTTTAAGGCCATATTAATTAAAAGCAAACGAGTGGAATTTCTCTTGACATCCAAATTAATAGCAAATGAGATAATGATGACCTGGGTCATTAAGGTGATGGAGCAGCTCGTACAGGGCTGAGCCCCAAGAAGGCGGCAGGTCTGCGGCACGCAGGGCTCTCTCCTTTCTGGGGCCGCGTCTGAGCAGAGCCAGGCCCAGCCCGTGCCCCCCCAGAGGTGATGGGGAGGGGGCGGCAGCTGCCCCACGCGGGAGAACGGCGGCGGAATGTGAGATGGTGCCCGCTCCACCTCGGGCTGCCGGCTGGGTTTGTCGGGGGCCAAGGAGCCATCGCTGCTGAGCAGGCTCCCGGGCTCTCGGAGGGTGGGGTGGTGGAGCGGAAGGCGAAGGGGGGCTGGCTGCTCTCCTGGGGGTGCAGCCCCCCGGGCCCTGCACATGGGTGCCCCGCAGGTCCCCACGCGTGACGGCTTCCTTGCGTAAGGGCACGCTCGGAGCGTATCTGTCCCTGTTCCGGAGGCCTGATCAGCCTTAAAAATTCAAAATAAAGGCTGTAAATCCAGCCCGTAATTAGTTCTTGGTTGGGTTCCCGACTCGGGGGCTGGATGCGGAATGTTTCCTTAGGAACGTGCTTTTTCTTGCTTTTCTTGGACTCGCTGCCTGGCGTGTTGTGCCTCTGTCTGCAAACCCCCAGCTGTTCACACTTCACTGCTGGTGCTTGTGAGCTAGCGCATTGATTTTTTTTTTTTGTTTAATGTTATATTTATCGAGCACTCCTGAGAAACCCTGTGCACGGGAGGCCCTGGTGAAGGCAGGGACCGCTGCCCGCGCTCTGCCAGGGGCACCGGCGTCTCCGGGCTGATGTTTGACCGGAGCCGTCCCTCGTGCCGCGCGCTGGTTTGCGGGATGCAAGCAGCCAGGCCGGTGGCTCGTCCGGAGGGAGTGCGGCGTGCCGGCGGCGAGGGGCAGGGGACGGAGGCGGGAGGGAGGAGAGGCGGCGCTGGGACCCGGCTCTGTGCCGTGACACGGCTTCAAAGAGAAAAGTCCGTCGCCTTCACGAAGCGCGTTATTGCCCGCTAATAAAATATCAAACAAATTCTTAAGAGAGCGTTTAGGATCTGAAAGCCTGTGATAAATCCGGTAGCTTTGTAACGCGCTCCAAATCATGGTGCGTAGCGACGTGATTAAAGCTCCGATTAACACACAAACCTTGTTTGTAACGAGCGGGGCTGGGAGGGTTTGGGAAACCCAGCTGGCACATAACAAGGTTTCTCCAACAAATTACTTGGATATCAATTAGTTTGCTAGGTAAATGTCACCTGGCTTCTCTTTGTTTGTGGTAAACTGGCGTCCAATTAACGAGCTGTGGTTATTGTGTGGGACTGACACCACTGCAGTGGGGCTGGCAGCAGCCTGTGGGGCAGCAGGGGGGCCGGGGAGATCCCAGTCCCCCCAGGATAACGTCGCAACCCCTCCTGGGGCTCCTCTCTGCAGCCTGGGGTGGGCACGGGGGCCGAAGCCCTGCGGTCGGGCTGGGCTGGAAGCCATCCCAGCAGCCGGCCCGAGCCTCCTCTCTCCTGCCAGCCGAAGGCGGATAGATTTCGTTTTGCTGAAAATAGCCTCCCCCCGCCGCGCCGCTCGCTGCTCTCCTGCCGCCTTCCCGGGGCTCTGCCAAGCTGCGCTTGGAGCGCGCGGCTGCAGCGCCGGCAGCGAGGGGAGCGGCCGAGGGTGCAAAAGCTGCTCCCCAAATCGCAAAAGCCCTTGGGTGACGAGGGCAGAGCCGCTGCGGCAGCGTGCGGGGGGCCAGTGCCCTCGGAAGGGCCCTGGATGTGGGGCGTGCGACGGCTCTGCGAGGCGGACGGGGCGAAGGAAAGCGTGGCGGCTGGGGTGCCAAACCCAGCGCAAAGGGGCTGGGGGCACGTTTGGCTCCAGAGAGCCCTGCTGCCGCTGGAGATGAGCCAGGCAGCCCCAGTCGTCCCTGGGGGAGATCCGGCAGCTCGGCACCTCGGGATCGGCTGCGGGAGCTGGGCGCAAGCGGGCAGCGCGGTGGCGGGGGGGCTGGTGCGGGGGGCTCCTCTCCCAGGCCTGGGTGCCTGCAGAGAGCTGGGGAATATCAATGGCACCAACGTACAGGTGGTCTGGGGGGAGAAGGTTGGAGCAGAAATCCTAATCCATCCCAAATCCAGCACCGGCACAACAAACCAGCCCGGTCTCTGGGCGTAGGATGGCACTGGGGTGGGCTGAGCGCGGGGTGCAGTCGCTCTGGGCTCTGAGGGGGAGTCGGGGGTCCTGCTCCCCTCTTGGGAGGGAATAAATTGACACAGCCGCGTCCCCTTGGGCGTTGGCCCACCCCGTCGGGGTTACGGGGGTGAGAGGCCAGGTGGGCAGGAGGGTGCGCGGGTGTCAGGGGTGCGGGAGGTGGCTGGTCCCCAGCTTTCACAAAGCGCTGAGTCAGCGGTGTGCTGGACCCCTGCATCCCTCCTCTCCCTGATTTGTGGGGTGCTCCAGGCCTTTGCACCCCCTCTTCGCGGGGCTGCCCAGTGCCGTCGCTGACTCGCATAAGCGCCTCGCCGGGATGATAAATGTTAAAATCTGCCGCAGGCTGTCGCTGACCTGATTTCCAGCATCGCCGTGGATCTCGTCATCTGTTGCTTTACATCCCGCGTGCGGATGGGCTGACGGGGGGGTAAATGTGGGAGAGGGTGCGTGGGGACCCCCGGCCTGTGCTGCCCTGGTACCCCCAGCCCCGGGCGGCGCGGGGACCCGCGCCGCCCAGGGCTGGGGGTGCCAGGGCAGCGCAGGGTGGGATGTGACCCCACTGTAGCCCACCCATCCATGAGATGAGGTTCTGGTACCCAAGCTGGGGCAAACAAGATACTCAGCAGCTCCGCTCCCTGTGGATTTCAGCTAAGCAAAAAACAAATGCTAATTACGCAGCATAATTAGTGAGATGCTGCATCTATTTTTAATCAGCTCCTTCCTCTCCGTGCTCACTGGCAGCCTCTCCCGTGCCGGAGCGGTGCTCGGTCGGGGACCCTCCGGTGGGAAATGAGTTGTTCTTCCCCTCCGCGCCCCCGGGATGGGGCTGGGATCCCTCCTGGGATCCCCAGCCAGAGGAGCATCCCCCAAAACTCCTCGGTGGAGGCTGAGGTCCCTGCCCCTCCGTGAGCCATCAGGGACGGGTGGGAAAGACGGAGGAAATCAGCTCGGCTCTGCCAAGGTGGCGTTCAGCAGCAGCTGGGAAAATCGCAGAAGGAGGAGCCTGGGAAAAGGTTGCAAAAATATTCTGAGAAGGAGAGATGGCAGGGCCAGCCCCACTTTGCCAGCAGCTCCCTGCCCTCGTGGGGTCTCCCCGCTGCTGGGGGACGCCCGCTGTCAGCCTTGGCTGAGGAAGGGCCGCTTCGGAGGGAGCTGTGGGGTGTAAAACGCAAACTCTGCTCCGAAACGCTCAGCAGAGAGATGCAAAGTGCCGTTTAAAGGGGATGTGTGCGTCTGCCGCAGCCACGGGGGGTCCTGGTCCTGTGGGTTTTGGCACCGGTGGGGCTGTGACACACGTGGCCAAAAGTGATTTGTAAGAGGGGGAACGTTTGTGGGACCCCCCCGGGAGAGCAGAGCTCTCCTGCAGCTGGCAGCAGGGAGGCAGTGGCTTGGAAAGATCCAGAATTATCAGGGTTTTTCCAAAATTTCTTTAAACTGAACCCTTGGGGTGGGATGCAGCAGGGCTGGCACGAGGAGCGATGCTCCCACCTGGCATGGGGGCCGCTTGCAGCTCCCCCTTCCGCAGAGACCCTCTTCCTCCTGGTGACCCCAGTGTGCCCGTGTCCTGGGTTAGGGGACAAGGAGACCTGCTTGTCTTCAGCCAACAGGACTGGAGGGTGAGCCCGTCGCTGAGCTGATGGAGGGGCTGCCCGGACACGGGTGATGGCCGGGAGGTGAACCCCAGTCTCTTTGGGATGTAGCTCGGCCGCTTCTCCTCCCACGCCTCTCAGCTCCCCCGGTCTCGGGATGAGCCGGCTGCCAGCGTGCGGGGTACGCTGGACCCCGAGCTGCCAGGGACGGGCTGGGGGGTGAGCGGTGCCGGCGTCTCCCCGTTTCAATCATCCCGTACAAACAGCCCTCCCCGACCTCCCTGCTGCATCCTTCCCCATCCCGCCGGGGTCGCGGCTGCCTCCCCTCTGCTGCTCCGAACGATTTCCGTGCCGAGCTGTACCCAGCGCAGCTGCTGACCCGCTCCCGTGGGACGCCGCTGCCCTTTCCCGGTGCATGCCCACCAGGCACCTGCCGGCTGTGGCTGTGGCAGTGCAGGGATGGGCAGGAGCTCGCAGCCCCAGCGCCCCGGGACCTCGGGGGGTTTGCAGCCTGGCTGAGGTCCGAGCTGGCGTGGATGTGCCGGGAGCTGTGCCTGGCCCGCTCCGGGGCCTCGGAGCTGTTGTCTTAGGGGAGATTTTCGTGTTACAGACTCATTACTTCTGCTGCAGAACAGTCTCTGCGAGGTCCTGGGAAAAGATGCTGTCTGGCCAGAGGCTCATCTCGCTGTGCTAAACAGATTTCGTGTTCCTCCGGCCCTGCGGCGCAGGAAGGATGGGCTGGGGCCGTGCTCCGTGCCTGCCCACACGCACCGGCCAGGGCATCTCCGGCTCCGCTTCTGCGGGCCCTGGCCAGGTCTGGTTGGGTTTTGTGGGGGAGGGAAGGGCTCGAGGAAGCCCCTTCCTCAGCTGCTCCTGGAAAGGGTGCCCAGGCAGCGCCGCAGCCGCGCTGCAGAGGTGTGGGGAGATGATGCTCTGCCAGCAAAGGCTCCTGAGTGGCATTTGAGGGGCGCTGTGTCACAGCCGTGACTCACACCTGTGACCGGAACGGTCTGTCGGCCTTGACTTCGTGCCCGGGGTCGCGTCCAGCCGCCCACAGTGGCCCAGCCGGTCCCCGTGCTCCCGCAGCAGCCGCGCAGCTCGGCCGCAGCACCCACAGCCCTGGGTGCCCTGTGGGTCCCGGGCCCTGCTCCTTCTCCTTCTCCTGCCCTGTCGCTGCCAGGGGTCCCATGCTTTCCCTCCCCAAGTCGGGAAATCCTCGTGGCCCTGCCCATTGCCCTGGAACACAGCGTCTGGCTGCCTGCCTCCCCACGCTCTTCCTCCTCCCGTGCCTCGCTGTGCAGCCTGCGAGTTGCTCGCTCACAGCCGTGGCCTTGGGGGACCCCGGGCCTGCGTTCGGCAGCCCCCGCTGCGGCAGGGACCCTCTGCGAGCGGCTGCAGCGGTGCTCAGTGCCGGCTGAGCCCCCGGCACCCTGCTCAGGGTGTTTAGGTGCAGGTTGGAGCCGCTGCCCGAGCCCCCGGCGCTGCAGGGCTCCCTGATGTGACAAGGTTGGTGCCAGCGCTCCAGAGCCCAGCCAGGAGCTGTGCTGGGCAGGATGCTTCAGCCTGGGCCCCCCTTTTCCCCCACTCCCCATCACCCCCAATTTCTGTGAAAGGAAGACAAAGAGTGTTTTCTGTAGGCATGCGCCAACGCTTCTATCGCTTCCCTGCCACAGGCTTGGAGCTGAGCCCCCCTCGCTGCTCCTGGGGGCTTTGCTCGCAGTGCACCGGCTCCCTGCTCCGCATCTCATCCATATTTAATCCGGGTCTCATGGAGCCATGTGCTCCCGGTGTGCCGGCGCAGGCCAGGCGTGCGGCATGACACACTTGCTACTAATTAATCTGAGTGCGTGTTATGACGTGCCTGGCGTGCCTCTGGCGCTGCAGGTGATGATGCTCGGGGATGTTTCTGGACCCGGTGCTGCAGGCAGCTCCGTTCCCCGCCGGGAGGGATGCGTGCTTCCGGGCCCTCCCGCGCGGGGCAGGGATGCGGGAGAGGCCATCTCAGGATGTGCTATCTCTGGTTTTTGTGGATGTTTTGCTATAAAACGCAGCAGATTTAATTTTTCGCCCAGCCCATCACCTCCCCTCACCTCTTGAAAGCCCTTGGTGGAGCTGACCTGTGCCTGAGGAGCGGGGAGAAGAGGATGGGCAACGGGGAGCAAAATGCCCCCACGCGAGAGTGGTTTCTCTTCCATGTGAGTCACCGGCGAGAAGTCGGATCAGAGCTGTAAATCCCAGCTGTATCCTGCCCTTAAGAACTCTCCCTCGCCCCCGTCAATATTTCTGAGCCATCTCCCGAGCCGCGGGGCCTGTCCTCACGCAGCCCAAGATCTCCATCTGCTCCGCTGCTCTAAAAGCCTCCGGGATTTAGCGCGCTCGGCGCTGGTGCGGGTGACGCTCTGCCTCATCCCTGTGCTTGCAGGGGATGCCAGGCCGGCTGTCGCCGGCGTCGCGAGGCAGAGCCGGTGCTGCTGTGAACGGCTTTCGGCCCCAGCACAGTCCCTGGCTGCCGGGTGAGGTGCCGGGGCTGGTGGGTTGCACTGATGGGCCGGTGCTGCTCGAGTCGCCCCTCGCTGCCTGCTGCCATCGCTGCTGGGACGCGCGGGTCGCGCCTGGGGCTGGCGCTGAGCTGCCCCGGACAGGGATGGCCCCAGGGCTGCTCTGCCCCGCTGCCCGACCTGGGGGCTTCGATGCCCACCGGTTCTGTGGGGCTGAGAGACTGGGGTCCCCCTGCTGCCCCGGGGAGCCCGGGAGGTGACAGCCGGGAGGTTTGTTACCCCTGCCTCCGTGCAGAGCTCTCGGCTCCTGCAGCTCCAGCCCCCTCAGCCGTCACCCGCATCCCACCCCGCTCTCATCCCGGCCGCTCCGGGGAGCGGGGCAGCCCCGCGTGAACCGCAGCGGCGGTTCCCAGCTACCGGCAGGGGAAAAAAAAAAAAAAAAAGCAAGCAGCGCCTGTTAGTGGAATTTTTAATCGCAGTTTAAATCGTGGTGTGGTGCAGCGCAAGCCGCAGGTGCCGTTTCCCTCTCCCGCGGCCGCGGGTGGGTGCTGCCGCTCTGTTTCGGCACCCGGGGGGGGCCGAGCAGGCGGCTGTCCCCGCGGCAGGGCCCGCTCGGGGCTGGGGGGGCTGAGGACGGTGCGGGAGCTGCCGCCCGGCCCCCGGTAAAAACAGCGGTCCCCGGGGAAAGGCGTCGGCTGTTCCCGGGGACACGGAACCGGGCAGCCTGGCTGGGAGCAGCTGGTTTTCGGGGGCGGGGGAGAGG
>JAAGAY010146111.1:0-34528 GCA_011801015.1 Ardeotis arabs | reverse complement strand
TCTGAAGTCAGGCTGACATGTTACTTGTATAGTGTACACTTAGGCAATAACACTGGATAGACTGATAAATCACTGCATGGAATGTATTTATATCTGTCTGCTGGGATATATACTGCCACAGTGAAGGGATATACGCTACCACGGTGAAGCCTTGCCTATAAATGTAAATATTTAACATCAAAATAGGGGCAAGTCTCTGCGTGTATGAAAATATTTTTCACTCAAGGATTTTATTTAAAACTTACTTGCAACATGTCAAATAAATACAGCTCGCTGTTTTACAGAATCTGCGGTTTGTTGGTGATTAGTATTTGTTTACTAAAAGCCTGTATGCACTATTTGAAGCTGACAGTTGCCAACATCTCTATACACACACACTAGTCCTCAGAGGAATGCACTACCCTCTTTGTCTTTCCTGCAGAGTCACAGCTCTGCCCTGTGCTCCAGAAGAGTGAAGACAAGGTGGAGGTAGGACAGAACGTAGGGCAGGCACACACGGTACATACAGACATGTCATGCCAAGAACAGATAGGGCAGAAAACAATTTTCATGTACGTAGCTCAATACTACAGATAAAAGTATACAAACGCATGTGTTGCACAAAACTTCTCAAAGACCGTGTGTAGCTAGATATGAAATCCAATTAATGGCCAACATGATATTGTGTAAGCATAATTATCAAGATGATGGGATGTCTTAAGTTAATTTAAGGAATATTAACAGGTTCATAAATCTTGTCAGATAGATTATCAGATTGGAATATTTTGAAAACCTCACCAAACAAGCTCTGACTTTAGAAAGAGGAAGATTAAACTCCACTGTCGCACATCTCCTACAAAAACAAAACAGAAAGGTCAAAGCAGTGTGCCTGACATAAATTGCACTTGGAAATTTCATTACGGATTGGCATGCACTCTGTTCACAGCGTCATCTAAAGTTACCTTCAGCCAGGAAGCAAAAGATAAAAGGTTCCTCAATAGTCAACAGAATATCAAAAGAGGAAAACCGTATCTCAAGTGCAAAGCCCTCCAAAATGCTCAGTAAAACATATTCCATCTATGAAAATTAGGCTCAAGTCAAAGGAATATTTAAGGACTATTCTGCTTCCTAGCCTTCCCACAGGACCCAGCCACGCTTCCCAGCACAGATCATGTCCAAACTCAGCACATACCTTCAGCTCCCCTAACATATCTGCAACTCCTTCTAGTCTGAGCTAGACAGACAGAATTAAGCATGCCATAACTTAAGAGATAATGGTATCAAATTAATTCTGCAGCATAATTGTAACTGCAGTTGATACACAATTCAATTTTGTCAGTGAAGTACCAAAGGAATTTTAGCATATCCTAGAATGATTCAACTGTCTCTCAAACAGAGACCTGGTATCACAGACAGTTTAGGTTAACATCCACACATACTATATGAGGACCTCTCTGACGCAACAGGTTTTATTCCACTCCGTGTTATGCTGTCAACAAAAATGTTTCAAGCCTTACTGTTTACAACATTCTAAATCAAAAATAACTGAATACGTCATAGTTGCTACAGAATCACGGAAGTTAGGAGGAACATCTATACCAATGCTTTTCTTCTAAACCAAAGCTGAGTACACTTTCTCCTGCGTTGATTAATTTGAAACAACAGGATGTCTATAACATGTTAGATAAAACTTCTGCAGTCAGGGTAAGGGACCTTCTTGATTTAACTCTTTCAATTGATTTTACTTCCAACCATGTACTTTCGTTCGCTTGAGATATTCAATAGGTCATTAATAATTAGAAACAATCCTCTGTGAAATGGCTTGAGTCAGGTGTTTTGCGTCATTTTGAAGAGTCCTCTGATTTGAAATCTGGCCACATCATTTAACAGATCAACAACCCTAGGTGAAAGGTGGAACTCTCTTCCAGGTTCTGCTGATAACCCCCATGCTTCCTCGGCTTCACAGATTCAATATAGAGGAGTGTCCTGCCTTTCCATATGTTGTGAGGATTAATATTTGTTTACAGTTTTAGGCATTAAAAAAAATATAAGCATGTATCTTTTACTGCAGGTGCACAGAGCCGTGCCATTCTAGGACTCTGTCTGCAGTGTTTACGAACCCTGACACCGAGCAATTTACAACTTGATCAAATCTAAGCCTTGGCTTACTAGAACTTGAGAAATAGTGTTGACTACTTTCATTAAAGGGAACACTTTTCACTGCAATATGCAGATGATGGTAGAAGTGGCTGTTATAGGCTGCCGAGGGTAAGAATTTCACAAAGCGTATGATGACATCTATACAGATCAGAAGGCTGTCCAGAGTTACAACAGTTAACGACTCAGCAAGAATTTCAAGCATCTGACTTCTGGGGTTTAAGCCAATCATGATGAGAAATCAAGCTGAAGCTTAATATGGAGCAATTAATTAATTTTTTTTGTTCCTTTAAACATTCCTCTAAAACCAGAATAGATAATTAGGGGGTATTTCCCCTCTCATCCAGCTGTTTAGTAACCAAATGACTACATAAATGATGAGAAAGGTGAGAGCAATTGGGCCAAGATGTTCCAGGAAGAGTTTTCATCTCTACAAGACCAATGCAACACCACTCCAAGTTGTCCTAGGATGCTAAAACTGACATGACATAAGGGCAGTGTGACAAGTGCTCATCACCTCTCCAGTGATGGGACGAGCTCACAGCGGGAGCACGACATCCCGTGGCCCTGGCACCCACTAAAGAGGGTCCCCACTAAACTCACAGTGGGAACATAGAGCACACGCCACGGATCACGCTGGGCTATCACAGCTTATCAGCTCCTACTCAGCGTAAGCCCTTCAGGACACCATGGTGCAAACTGAGCAAGAGAGCAGCTTGGTTCAGGCACAGAGGCCAGCCCTGAGCTAAGCAACCGTGCCTTCAAGGTACCAGAGCACGGGGAGTTCATTGCACCAACGCCTATGTGCGTCTGCATGGAGTCAGCCCAAGGGCCACCAGGGAGTACAAGCCAGCTCAGTGCTGATGACAAGTGCTTACACTGTTGAAATAATCTGGAAGAGAGTTCAGCTATTCCTATACAGTGATGCCTGCAAGCTGAAAAAATCTTTTAAAGCCAGAAGTGGCTCCACAGGGGAAGAAAGTTCTAGGATTTTTGATTCCTCTTAATCTGCCACACAGGTAGTTGAGACTGACTGTCTTTCTCAAGGTGCAGGACTCCAGTATTCCTTGACCACAACCTGTTCTCACTGCCTCATTGCATACCCCCTCCTCCTGCATCCATTGACTCTACTGTGTACTGAAATGTCCATCTTTCGTCTTCCTTTATATGCTTATGAAAGAGCTGTACAACAAGCAGTGCACTAAATGATTTACATGACCCACCAGGGATGGAGAGGGATTTACAAGGAAAAAAAGTGTCATCGAGTTTGGCAGATGGCTGTACTGCAGGGGTACAAGCTCCCCCTGTACTCTGCCCTGGTGAGACCCCACCTGGAGTACTGTGTCCAGTTCTGGAGCCCCCAACATAAGAAGGACATGGACCAGCTGGAGAAGGTCCAGAGGAGGGCCACAAAGATGATCAGAGGGCTGGAGCACCTTTCCTATGAGGACAGGCTGAGCGAGTTGGGGCTGTTCAGCCTGGAGAAGAGGAGGCTCCGGGGAGACCTGATAGTGGTCTTCCAGTACCTCAAGGGGGCCTACAAGAAAGATGGGGAGAGGCTGTTCAGTAGGACCTGTTGTGATAGGACAAGGGGTAATGGTTTTAAAATAGAGGGAGGTAGATTTAGATTGGATATTAGGAAAAAATTTTTTACAATGAGAGCTGTGGAACACTGGAACAGGTTGCCCAGAGAGGTGATGGATGCCCCACCCCTGGAAACGTTCAAGGCCAGGTTGGATGAGGCTCTGAGCAACCTGATCTAGTCGGAGATGTCCCTGCTTCTTGCAGGGGGGGTTGGACTAGATGACCTTTGAAGGTCCCTTCCAACTCTAACCATTCTATGATTCTATGATTCTATGGTTATGGCTAAGGAAAAGGCTGTGGAGACTGATCAGAAAAAGGAGGTCCAGACTTCACAACAGACTGCCAAGCAAAGGGTTGGTAGGGACTGCTGGACTATGGCAAGACTATGGTAAGAGGCCATCCAGTTAATTTTAAGGCTGGGTCACTAGGCAAACATGTAGGTAAAGGATCGGAGGAGTTGCTCATTAGATAGGGGTTAACAGTTCCAGTAGGCAAAGTGTGATGAATAAGCCTTGTTGCAGAGAGAACTGCTAGCAAAGGCGCCCTTCTCTATGAGAAGGCACAAGCAGATGAACAGTAAAAAAGAGCAAGAGTGCAAGGAAACTATCGGGTGGTATAAGTCAGAATAATACCCTAACTCCATCATTGCCAAGTTTCTGCAGACACAACAGCAAGGGAGACTTCTGAGAAGGATACTGCGAGTGCCCAGAGAATGTTTACAGGAGCTTGCAAGAAAGAGCATCGGTGCTGAAAGCAAAAGCTAAGGAAGGTTTGCCCATGTCACTCTTTTGTTCTAATCCTTCCACCACTTCCTCTTCCTTTATAACAAAATCTCTAGCACATAATTTGCCTGCCTTTGCTTTCAAGACCTATTCATTTCCTACCTCTCATATCTCATTTCTCACTGAAATATCAGCTCCTGTCTCTGATCAACCAGTGGTGCCAACATTCATCACCAACTTCAGTGACAAGCTGGGACAACAATCTTTGCAGGAGCATTTGCCATGGATATGAGCAAGACTGCATTTGTCAGGGCAAGAGAAAATTACACAGCAGTAGTTGAAACACGAAACTGAATTTTAGCTAGATGAGAAGGTGGATAGAAACAGAAGATGTTTTGAAAAAATTCTAATTTGCCTGAGACTCTTCTCAGACTCTTCTTGCAGCTGTGTGTAATTCCATATACTTTACCCCAAAACCAAGACAAGGTTGTGTTCTGAGGCTCTCGTGACCTTCTGCAGCATTTCCTTGCTATTGGCGTCATGTGAAAAAATTCCATTGTTTTCTAAAGGAAAGCTCAGCTACCCAATTAATTATAATGAAAGGCAGCAAAACAAGCATATAGACAAAACAGAGAATTCAAAAGCTTAATAGGAGCTCCTATTAAAAGGAGGCTACTTATTGCAAATAAAGGGTGGTTTTGGTTTAATTTCTACATTCCTTCACCTTTATTCAGACCCATACTATGCATTAACTTGACC
Organism: Ardeotis arabs; assembly: GCA_011801015.1. Taxonomy (NCBI): domain Eukaryota; kingdom Metazoa; phylum Chordata; class Aves; order Otidiformes; family Otididae; genus Ardeotis; species Ardeotis arabs. The sequence goes on along the minus strand of JAAGAY010146111.1, from coordinate 29,327 downwards.
AGGATGAGCTACAGACACAGTGCATAGAAGCAGAAAACAGAAGACATTAGTACTTGTAAGACTGGATTTCAGGTTTAAAAATAAAAAATGTGAGTTTGTGAGTAACTGAGTTATCATGATGCTACTATTGTGCATCCCAGCATGTCATATTCCATGGATCACAGACTCACAGAGTGGTTGAGGTTGGAAGGGAGCTCTGGAGGTCAGCTGGTCCACCCCTCCTGCTCAGGCAGGGACACCCAGAGCCAGTTGTCCAGGACCATTTTCAGGCAGCTTTTTAATATCTCCAAGGATGGAGACTCCACAACCTCCCTGGGCAACCTGTCCCAGTGCTCGGTCACCTTCCCAGCAGTGATGTTTAGAAGGAACCTCCTGTGTTTCAGGTTTGTGCCCATCACCTCTAGCCCTGTCACTGGGCACCACTGCAAAGAGCCTGGTTCCGTCCTCTTTGCTGTCCTCAGGCTTCAGAGCCTCACTCAGATCTCAGTCTCCCTCATACTGATAGTTTTGTTTATTTTCACTGTTATACTCATTTCATATCAGTGGTAAGCAAGTCCAAAAGTTACTTTAATTCCTCAAATTTTTTTACTTTACCAGCTACCTCCGTCCACACACAGACAATGAGGCGAAAGGAGATGTGATATTTTTGAGTAACACATAGCCAAATGACAGCGCAGGAGCCGTCTCCTGCTGCATGCACGCCCCGTGTGCGCCCCGTGGCTGAAACATGGCAGCAGCTCCTCTGAGCTGGCCACAGCATTTCCCAACAGCCAGCCGAAGAGGAGAAAACAAGTGGAAGGAGAAAGGCAGATGATGAGACTACATGCCGAAATGGACTGGGCTTGACTTGGTTACTTCACACACGTGTCAGGATCTGTGGGTTTGCAGAGTTTGCCATGTTATGGATTCCCAGTTTCAATCCAGTCTACAATTTTGAGTACACTGGCTTTTAAGTTCCACCTAGCTCCCACTGGACAGACTTGAACAATTTGTTTGTTCATAAAAGAAATACAATAGCACCTCAAAGAGACAGCTCTAGGACTACTGAAGAGATAATATTTGAGAACTTGAGACATCCACAGAGCATGTCATATTTAAAAAGAGAGACGCCAACCACACTACCACATCACTCTGCAAGGACGAAGTATTAACTCGATCCATCATTTTACCAAAAAGTTATAACATATACTAAGTAGAGCTAGCATGAGGAGCAAGCAAGAAAATTATCGTAAGCTCAGTACAAACCACTCTAGGCCAACAAAAGTATTTCACTTGCGGATGAGAAATTATTCGCTGAAACTCTTCATATAGTCAGCAATTTACAGGGGCTTTTTGTCCCCCAAATCATACACATCTCATTATGATAATTAATCTGCCAGCATATCTGCCAGAATGGACCCGACATAGCAGCTATTACCAATGAAGTGCAAAGGCTTTTACAAGATGAAAACCGGCAAAGCTATCAAGTCCTTCAGGACTGGCAAGGTGCCAGGTGATGATGGGTGGCCGTCTAAGTTCTGGAAAGCTCCTCAAGACCAGGTGGGTCCAATCTAACAGGCAGCATTTCAGGAAATTGAGAAAAACAAATTTGTGCAATCCATCTCATAAAACTAGCAGTGCTTTGGTAGACAGAGACTCCCAGAAAGGCAATGAGATGCCACGGATAATGGATATGCTGTAAGAATTTAGGCAGAACAATCACTGCAAGAATGGCCATCTAATCTTATAGCCCAGTTTGTATTTAAGTGGTATGTTAAAGTACAGGAGAAGACTGTAATATCATATTAAGTGCAAAAAAGTAAGTGCAGATGTAAAATCACCTCGAGGAAAGGGGGGATCTGTTGTACATCATGGACGAGTTGCTGGTTACCAAAAAGGCTTCTGACTGGGTGGAGTGAAAGGACTTTTCAAAACTCCTGAAGGATATGCACTGTTATTTAACTGCAAGTATGCTTTTCTTTTGGATACGCAAATGCAAAAAAAAACCCCAAACATTCAAACTCTTTTTGTGAAATGGTTCTATTTCTCTACCATTTGAAGCACTTGAAAATACTGCTCACTCTTCTATTTAAATTTGAAATTTCTCCTGGGAACAAATCGGAAGAAATATACCAAAAAGGCATTAATATGAGCAACCAAGCCTATAAAAATTATACGATGCTGAAAGAATGCTGCAGCCATTCCAACATTCTGTTATTGATATTTAAAGGTCGGTTTGCTGAATCGTAAGATCTTCAAATTAACCAAGTATTTAATGTCACTGCTCTGCATTCCTGGGTTAACTGAATCTGAATGATAATTTAAACCGAGCAAAATAAAGCATGACCTGATTAGGTAATGGATGATGAGGTACAATTAACATTACTATTCAAAACAATGGGTCAGATTCTCTTCCCTACAGAATTTCTGCTTGGTTCAGTGGGAAGGAGGGTCAGAAAAACAATTACAGCTCTCTACTTATTTGTCCAGCCTTGAAACACGGACAAGCCTCAAGTCCGCTTTAACACGCAGCAGAAGGAAAAACTCCCCAAAACATACTCTGTCAGCTAAAGACAGCTGGAGTACTCAAACCACAGCTTCTCCCTGGCTCCACCACGCTGCCTGAAGATACTTGTGTCCTGGGATATGGCGAGACTCGCGTAAAGAGTAACTGTCTTAGCAGGAGAACTCCCCAAGATGTATCTGAGCAGAGTCCCACATACGTAGATGACAGGCAGAGGACAGGAAAGATGAACAAATTTAAAAAAAAGTCTAATACATTATGTAGACAGAAATTGCATTAAACAGAAATAACTGGCTTTTGTGGTGCTTTGCAAAACAAACACTGAAACTATGTTGCAGTGTAGTCTGGACCCCTTACTCAATAGCACTACAACAACCTAAAAACTGAAAGAAAAATACAAGATTAATTAGGAAATAAAAATCCAAGTTGTTTGAATTCAATATAAAGCAAGTAGCTGCCCAAGAAAACACAAAAAGCTGGATTAAAAACATTAAACTGCAAGCTTTTATATCTTATTTTGTCCTTTTTCTACTTCCAAGCCCAGACAGCAATACCCTTATGGAAAAGTAAGACACATTAGGATCTGAGCATGCTTTACACCAGACAAAATTCGTCTCTGGCTGCTAAATCAGAGACAACTCAACAGCCCATAGACAGGTAATGCAGACCTGTGCTCCTTTCCTCGTCAAAAGGTCTTCACATATGACCATGGATAGTTTTACCTGTTAAGCAACCCAAAGCCAAGATGTGGTTTTAATAAATTTTTTGTTACTCAGATACAGAGTAAGTAGTGGTAGATCAAGGCGAGGCTGGATGGGGCTTTGAGCAACCTGATCTGGTCAGGGATGTCCCTGCTTCTTGCAGGGGGGTTGGACTAGATGACCTTTGAAGGTCCCTTCCAACCCTAACCATTCTATGATTCTATGATTCTAGTGCCTAGCTTCTCAGTGATCTAATAAAGTGTATTGGGAACTTCTAACTTCTAAAGACAACTAGTTTAAATGGAAAAAAAATTAATTCATACACACACAAAGCTATTTTACACTTCTTTTGGCAGCCTCTATTTGTACAGTAGAAAGCCTACAGCATAAGATCTTGGAAAAAATCAAAAGAAGACTACGCAACCTACATTTGAATAAGGTTTAGACTTTCAAAGCAAAGCATTTTGTAAATGGTTGTAATGACATACACACACACAAACACACACACGCTTTGCCCCTCTTCCTCTCTCCCCAGCCATTTAGCTTTCATAATATATGTATCAGATGTGTTTCTAATATAGCCCCATTCTTCAAACAAAAGGAAGACATTTGACTTAGAGTTAAGGTTGAGAGAACATAATCACAGTTTAAAAGGGAAAAAAAAAAAGGGAAAAATATTCTAAGGCATTGTAAATAGCAGCACCTTTAAAAAGCACAGACATTTAGAGACCAAGTTTGACATGAAATCTGTGTTTAAAGGCTGTGGAAATGCACAGTGGATAGAACAGAAACACCTTAATTCTGTTCTGTAGGGACACCATTTATCCCACCTCCTTTCCCCCCTTCCCCCCGAAACAGACCAACCCCAAGAAACGCATATGGAGGGTGGAGGCTGGTAAAACTACTTTATCTGTACTAGACTCACAGAATTATTTCTAGAAAAAGAGTACATCAAGAGGGAAATTGCCTATGAAAACAAGTACACCATAAGTGTATACACATGGTAAAAGTGGTCAAAAAACTATGTGATGCTATTCCCATCCTCCCCTCCTTTTTAAAAGTTGAGGCTGAATATCATATATAATTAAGAGGCAGTAAAGTGGTAACCAGATGAATACTTTGGTATCTACTTTTTTAGATGACAGAAGAGAAATTGTGCTAATTATCTGCATTCATTCTCAGTGCAGAGCTTCTCCTGACCAAAGGCCACACCTCAGAATTAAAGGTGGAGGCATAAGATGCTGTCATCACCACTCCCTCACACTTTAACTTAGAGTATAAGTTTTTAACATGAATGGTCTGTATGATGCTGGAAAGCCACAAAGGTTTTTAAAAAAGAAGTCTATAATGCAGGATAACTGGGTAGAACTGCACTTTGATTACCTTCCTAGACAGGAAAGGAAACCAAAAATAGGAAATTAACATCCCAAGGAACTTTTTGCATGTCCCAACTTAATACCAAATAAGTTTAACAAATGTTCCATTTGCTTACTCGCAGGCACCATCTGAACAAAGCTGCAGCACAGTAAGTTACATGGGAAGTCTGATGCAGCTCAGGAGACAGCTTGGTGCTTCATTTCCACTTGGCAATAACCAGGAACTCCCTGAGTATTCCTGGGAAAAGAGTGGCCTGGAAGGGAACTCAGCGCTGAACCGCTTCTCAGCTTCCACAGCTAATTTGTACCTGAAAGGTCCTCACTAACAGTTACTGAACTGTTCCTGATGTGATTTACTGCATTTCTCTTTTTGCAGATTTGTTTCTAATAAAGAATGTAAGCCCTTGATTTGCTAGCAGAAACATGCATCTTTAAGGTTTCGAGTATTAAGAACAACTTCAGAGAAACTCAACAAACATTTTTCTAAACAACACATCCATATCATACTGCTTACTGATGTAGATCTGCAAATGCCTGCATTTCAAATGCACAGGAACCGAGCATACTTTCATCAAGGTGCCATTGCCAATCTTAGAGCTGGTACCTACATATGTCGCTTCTGAAGCAGCTGATCTCCCTGAACCAGCATCAAACACTTTTCTGGCAAAGAGATCCTGTCAACAACATTAGATACCAACTAGCAACCATCCATAGGTGCCTCACCACCACTGCTTACAGGAAACATCTGGTCTCACAGACAACCAGCAAGGCACTGGCACTACCCCTGCAGCGATTCAGGAGGGGTCATCTGCTGCTGGCTCCTTTGGAGGTTCTGCAACTTGGACCATTCCTGACCATTATTAGGAACCAGCCTTGACCAACTGAGTCTGGTAAGAGAAACTCAGAAGCTGATGAGTCGTCCAAAGGAAGAAGGAAATCCTGCTCCAGACAAAATCTTGCATATATCATGGACCTTGCTGGAAGTCCAACATCTGCACTATTCTCTCCCTCAATGCCTCATATGCTTGTCATTCCAGACTGTACATTGCTGTACGATGTTATTGACCCTGGTTTTGCTTTTGACAATGCTTCTGCCTTGTGTTCTCTCCGATACTCGTGTCTGCCAGTGTCTGAATGCCAGCAGGAGACCCAACCGCTAAACCTGATCCACCCAGACACCGAGCACCTTTGTCCCCAGCAGAAGTGCCACGGGGTTATCTCTTACTAGCTCCAATGAGTCTGCACTAAATAACATGTCAGGTCTGGGACTTCCAGAACAGTCCTTGAAACCCATTTGGAAATGTCAAGTTACCAATATCAGGGCTGCACACCCACGTATCCAGACAGAAATGTCTTACAAACATTTGGATCCCAGGTCTACTTGATAATGAAGTTTCTTGATAATGAAGTTTCTCTTCCTCTGTGAAAAAGCTGGATAATTTAAACCTGAATGGATGGATATAGTAACTCTCAGGGTTAATAGAGTCTGAGCTGTTCATCTGTATTCACGTACAGAGAACATTGATGTACACCACATCATCTTCCAGTGATTTCAAAATTTCATTTTAATGGCTGTATTTAATACCATCTTCTCAGCAAATAAATAAATAAATTTTAAAAAAAAATCTGAAATAGCCAGGCACATGTGAATAAACATTTCAACCAAGAAAATCGCAGAAGAAATGTTAAGACTTATTGTTGTATATAGACTCACATCTTAGCATCTCTCTCTTGTTTTACTGATCTACAGTGTACAAGCCACACCTCTGGACACATGGTAGTGTGATCCTTATGGTAATATAAAGGGAGGTTAGTTGTCCCTCAGCCTCTCTAAAGTCCTATATCTTACTACGACTTGAGAAGTAGACATTGTTAGAACAGCAAAATCTGGCAACAAAATCCCTCTCTAGAGCACCCTGTTCCCTTCCTTCTGATAAGGGAAATGCTTCCGGTTAGTCAACAATGAAAGCACGTTAAATCATCTTCACCTTTCATGGTGCATCTAACCCCGTTGGACTGCTTTCAGTGCTAAGATGGTTTTTACCCATCATGTAGTTATGACAGAGATTACATCATAGTGAGAGAAATGATGCATCACATCAATTCCGTGTGTCACTGCAGACTAGTATGTATAATATCGTGCCTATGTGACATAATTTTTGTGCAGTATTGCTTTGATGAGCAAATAAAAAGGAAAAGGCATGGGATATAAAGGTCTGCTATCAAACACAACTTCCATCCTTCCTCGTAACTTCAGCAATAAGCATAATTCACCATTTTACTGCTTTAGTCATCAAATTTTATTACACTTTCGTAACATGAATGTTTTCACTCTAACACTCTGACACTTGGTGACTTGTAAGGTCTCTTTTGTTCAGCTTTGAGCAAAAAAAGGTGCAAACTTTAATACCAGTTACAGTCACTCCCCTCTGCTCCCTCTCCTTGTGCCTGAGACTTTCAGAGCCCACAAGACATTTAATAAACTGAAGAAAAGTATTGGCAAGATATGGGTGCTCTGAACAGCCACATGCTTAGAATATCACGTACAAATTCTTGGGGCTACAGTCACAACAATTTGGCCCTACAGTAACAGCACCAGTTTTCTGTTTTCAGATGCAGAACATTTGTTTCTCTTTTTTTTCTCCAGTATGATGCTTCTTTTAACTGTACTTATAGAGTGAATCCTTTCAGATTTTCTGCCAAGAGACTTTTTTCAGTTCCAAAGAGCATCAGAGGAGTCTTAAGATCCAGTATTCAAACCTGAAATTACTGAAATGCAGGCAGTATGAACCCAACTGCACATCCAGCCACATGTTTTTAATTTCATACGCGCGATTATGCACCACTGTCTCTATACAAAGAGGAGCACAGACATTTTGAGAGTAAATTTAAGATGTGGCCCTTCAATTAAGTAGATGTGCTAAGTCAAAAGTCAGGTTGGAAAGTAACGTGGCATTTCACCATTCCCTCTATGCAGTCCTTCCCTATTAATGCACTAAAGCTTTGTGTAACTGGATTTCAACAGTACGTGACACGTATGAACACATAACAGTGTTTACAGCTCAATCAAGTAAATGCATGCATTAATAATGGTCTAATAATAATTTTCTAATGGTTTTGGAGTTAAAAGCTCTGGAGCCCAACATTAGTGATGATTACCTGCAGAACGCAGGAAAACATGCACTCACTCCATCTGCCACTTAAAAAAAGGGGAGGAGGGTATGATGTCAACCCCACTTTAACAGTGTTACCACGGTAGTTAAATTGCTATTTGTGAATTATATTAAGAGTTTCAAGATAAGAAGATTTTTCAATTACACTTGTTAAGCAGTCACATTCAGCACATTATTATTTGTCTGCATAGCTGCTCCGTTACTCACGCAAAGAGCAATGACTTGCACAAGGTCAAGGTGCACAAAAACTCTCTGCCTGAGATCCAAAGGATCTCAGGAGGCTGGAAGTGACTCTTGTTCACATAGATACGCCAAGTCACAGGTATGTATGACCATCAAAACACATGCACGTACCTGTACCTATTAACACGTTCTTTTTACAATGTTCCTAGCACCACACAAGCACTCCTACCCATTCTCAAACACTGCACAATCCAGAAAAAAAACTACTACAGGAAGCAGCTTCATCTTCCAGTGATGCTAAACTGTATGACCCTGGTCTTTGGGGAATTCATTAAATCCTCTTGTAAGCAAACAGTGTTTTATTTGAGCAAGGATAGTGACGGAAGGCATTCCACACGCAGCTGTGTGTACATGGAGACAGATACACACTGTGAGTAGACCGAGAAATATGAACTTTTAAGAGTCTGCAAATTATTACTTATTAATTTTCCATAAGTCAGAAGAGTTTATGAAAAGTACATTCTTCTCCTTACTTAATCTCCCACTCAACATCCACCTCTTAATATTAATTCAATTTAGACTATTTTTAATCATCTCTCCAGGTACATTCCATAGCATCTTGCAAGACGATCAGAAAATATAGCCCAGATAATGTCATGAATCACCAGATGTGAAACAACTCAGTGAGAAAAATAAAATCAACATTTTGGGCAGCCCTTTAGCAGAAGAAAATTCTCTAAGGCTGATGCCTCTTCTTTTATGCTGCGTTCTTACTACTACTTTTGAAAAATATTGCCCACCTTTGGTTAGAGCCAAGACTAAGGGATGTTTTAGTAACTAAACTGAGCTTTCAAAATTTTCTAATATGGCAACTCAAAACAGGTGTTAAAAAAATATAAATCCTTACATGCACTAACACCACCACCTGAATGGTAAGTAAAAGCTAAAGCATTTAATACATACTTTTTATTTCCTCTTTAGTGTATCTAAGCACATAGGATATTGCAAAACCACTTCAATAAACTCTGTATTTGGTACCATATTTATCCACTCATCCTTTCTGCTGATTTTTAAAGCATAAGACAAAAATCCTAGTAATATAACTTTAACCTATTGTCCTTCAGTATCTTACTTTAAAATCCAATCTTTTTTTTTAACTACTAGACACAGAAATATGAACAAAAAGAAAAATCTACAATAGATTTTGTGAACTGAAAACCAGTCCACCAGAACTACACCTGAAATGCCTTAGTAAGAATAAAGGACCCTTGGACTCTCACATCACTCCCCGCTCCTGCTGCCCCCCAAAACCAAAGTGGCCAGAATACAGTCTTTTCCTCCTGGATTCCCAGATCAAATCCATCTTTAATCGATAATAACTGAAATCAATTGCCATCCTGAAGACTTTTTGGCTTATGGTAAAGGAATCTGAGGTCCCACCTAGCTCCTGCAGAAAAAAAGGTGCCCACAACACAGCCCATGACAACTGATTCAACTTGCAAGTTCCTTTCCTGGCTGATTGGCAAAGACGAGAAGTAAATGCACATGAAAGGGGAAGCACCTTCAAGCTTCTGCAGGTGGCAGCAACTCAGCTTTGGGGAAGAGCTTTGATTAAATGTGCAGGCAAGCCTACGTTGCTATTACACAAACTACTTTGCTATTGGACATACAATTCTGAAGACACCAACGTGGCAGTACTCATCCACCTTACCTGTTCTTCAAAAGAAATGTTAAAATCACACACGGGTCTGTGGACAGCAGAACTAATTACATCTGATTTCCCAGAGTTTTCCAGTCATGTTGCTCATGTTCAGTAAGATGCAACCACTAAAAACACTCTTCCAGTAGGTGAAGCATCCATACCATCCCTTTCTTGTACAGACTCTGGTGTTGACTAGTCTCTGGGCTCCTCCTGCAGCTTTTCATTCAATGGACTGACTCATAAGGTCTTTCTCTTTCAACTGCTTCTCATTTTTGAAGAAGCCATCACATCTCCAAGACCTGTTCCTCTTTTGGGCAACCACTGGTTCCAAAGTTGTTGTGGAGGGGGTGGGCGAGAAGAAGGCAGGCAGACAGGCAAATGCACGTCTACATGTGCATGCATATATGCATGCACACACACACAAACACACAATGTTCACAGTCACTGAAGCCTTATTTCTTTTTTAATTTTAAATAGGGAAGAAATGTTTTGCAATGTTTTCCATGTACAGTAATTCTCATTTACTCCTAAGTGCCTGAAACATTAGCAGAGGAAAACATCCAGAGCTTAACAGCATCTGGCAAACACTGCATTCTGCTAAGAAAGTAGTTTGAGCTTCGTGGAGGAAGAAACTCGGCCAGAGCTCCTGGCTTACGGAGATGCACGCTCAGCAGCCCTGTCCCCAGGCAGAGCAGCCCAGCATCTCTCCCTGCAGCTGGAGGAGCCTTCTGACATGGGCTCCCCGTCTGTGCTGGAGCACAGACAATGCTGGGGAGCACGTGGCACGCCATGGGCAATGCTGCACCATCCCACCCCAAACATCAGCACCTCAGCAACTGTGGCTCAGCAGAACATTCAGTATGCTGAGGATCCTGCCTCTTCCCTTGCAGCCTCCCTGGAGAGCTGGATGCCACTGGCAGAAAGCGTGGTAAGCAGAGATTAAGCAGTCTCCTCACAGATCTGAGCTCTGCCTATTCCAATTCTGTCTGCAAAATACATGACAATATTTATGTTCATGCCATTTAACAACACTCAAAGAGCTTCTTCTCTTACAAAAGACACAGAGGAAACATTTTTTATGTTTTGTGTTCTAATGTAATGGGCCAAAAGACTTTGATTAATTGGAGTTGAAATTTTATCACTACAACAATCAGGAACTGGCAAAATCAGATTACCAATATCCAAAGTAGTGTATGATCTGAACTGCTGACAGGTGGATGAACAGTAAGCTAAAGAATCAAAGTTACATTGCCAATCCATCTGACAACTGCTAATGGTACCACTACTTAAAAAAAAAAGCCCAAACAAACCAGTCTCTGTATTTTATTTATTTGTTCTTTATTTATTGACTGATCTGTATTTCACCTGTTTATTTAAGTAAAACAGGACAGCTGTTACGTTTTAATGGCATCGTATTCCAGGGTAAACATAATGATGGAGTAAGATCATCGCATTTGTAAGGATGTGGTAAAATAAAAGAAAAAATCTAAGTCAAGAAAATTTAGAGAGATCACAGTTCAGGGCAGAGGTGGAGGCTTAGGAGTTTAGAATCATGATGTGAAAGGATACATCTGCTTAATGTAGAGATCACACCATTCATTCAACGGATGTAGGAGTCCAAGGCCATTAAGAATATATATTAAAGAGGAAGTAACTTCATTTGCCACCAGGTACACAGTGCCAGCAGTGTTTTGTCATGTTGACGCAGGCAGAGACTGCTGATAAGATAACGCACTCCGGAATCTACCTTACCTCCCTGTTAGCAACCTGCCACATTTCCAATTCAGATGAAGATGTAAATTGTCAGGTCAAAAGATAAACCACGGGACAACTTCTAGATACTTGTCTTTTTCAAGTAGAAACAAAAATGCTTGCTGAAGAAGTGTGTTGTAACCAACGGCTTACACTTTTTAAATTTTTTTTTGTCCGAGCCGTGGGATTTAAAAGGAAAAATTAATTGGAGACATAACTAAAAAAAATTTGTTCACTCTTGCACAGTCACTGGCCAAAAAGCAGCACAGGTTGTGCTGGCACTGTACATGACTACTGAAACAACATAATGTTTTCTGTCACGTCTTAAGCAATGATGTTCTTGCTTTTGCCTTAAGTGAGGAAATATTCTGAAAAAAAATAAAGATTAAGCTCCGCTTCTGTTTTCCCTTGAGAAAAATGTAGAGAGCAGTGTCATAACCCAATGTCCATTCTTCTCATCTACAGATGACAGAATGGAAAATGCCACTTTATTTCAGAAATGAGCTAGTTTTTTCTTCTTCTGTTAGTCATTCCTGCCTGCAGGCACAAGGGTTGTGGAGATGACTCCTTCAAACTCATGTTTAGAGTACAAGCACTTCTCCTATCTGACAAGCTAATGCTTGCATACTCTGATAACTTAGGCAGCTCGATCTTCCACCACACTAGTTGGCCCCAATGCTATGACAGATTAAACTCTTAAATCAAGAAGCCCAATGACTTTTATAATTTAGCTACAAATTAACATCCAGAAATATCTCAGTGGTCTACTTGTCCCTTCATAAAGAGGACAATCTGACTTTGCAAATCTTTTACCACTTAAATAACCTGTCTGAAACGTGTTCAAGGTCTTCTGCCTACGTCAAATTAGGCCAAATCACTAGTGATAGGAAAGTGCCCTATTGGAAATAGAGGAATTATGTAGAATTTTATTATCTTTCATACTTCTGAGGAAAAAAAAATCCAATTAGGTCAGAGACCTCCCTCAGATATTTTGATGAAATGCAGAACTTTGGCATAGTTTACTGAGATCAAGCAAACATCCTTTTCCTTCTCTGCTCTGGAGGCCCATAAGCTCCTACTGTTCCCTTGACAAATGCCAGGATGCTGCTTCTCTTTTTGCTGATGGCACCACTTTTATGCTACTGCCTCTTCTTTAAGATGGTGCTACTGCTTCAATGAATGTAATGAAAACAATGACAAAATTCTCATAAGCAAGGTTGAGTGTCTGCATCCCTGTGCCTTTGCGAGCTTTCTTTAACATTTATATCAGAAATATAAACTGCTACTTAAGCAAAATGATAGCCTTACAAAAAAAACAACATTCAGCTCTACCAATAATTAGCGAGTGGAGAATCAGCATCCACTTCTGTGTTTTTACAGTCTCTTTATCACTGTGGTTAAAAGAGACGGGATTTTTTAGTAGAGGATTTTCTCCTCCTTTTAAGACACTCAGGAGACAGCAACTGGCTGCTGTTTACCAACAGAAAACTCCCTTCCTGGAAAATAACTCTGCCATTAAGCAGGACTACTGGTGCAGGACTCCACACCTCCAGTCCCCACACCACTTCCAGGAGAGCGATGCATGTTTCAGTAATACGCTTTCTCAGAATTACGACCAGTAACTGTGAGAACGAGAAGTTGCTTCCAGAGCTTGGTCACCTAGAAGAGCAGGTCTGGCAGAAGCAACGTGCGGTTTGGCAGGACAGAAGAAGGTGGATGATACCAATCTGTGCAGGCCTTTTCTCCATGAGGTAGCTCCTCACTGTTTTCGACAGCTAAGGAAAGCTGACTGCAGTTTAGAAATAACTCCACTGATCAAAACAGATCGGAAATCTACTGTATAAATACCAGCCTGGTGTAGAATGAGTTCAGATTTCTGAACACCAAAACAGAAGAACAAAAAGCTTAATTTCACGGTGACTTTTCTCCATGTCTTCCTGAAAATATAAGCAACAGAGCAAAATGAAGAAAAAGCACAGAAGCGCCCAGGTGGCCAGCTTCATGCAGGTATGAAATGGAAATAGATGTATACATGGGAAAATACTGGCGTGCCAACACAAAGGTAGAGGGGTAACCTATGCACATCCGTGGCTCTTGAATGCACAAAGACATTACTGTGAGGACTTCAACAAATGAGTAACAGTGACACTGTAGCCTGGAATCCTTGAACCTTGCTATAGAAAAAAGAGTAGCGGTAGCCAAGCAAGTGGATAGTATGATGGTCTTTTAAAGGTGCTGCAACAAAATCAACCGTTGTTGTGGGAGATTTTTTTTTTCCTCCACTTTGGTTTTTTTTTTCCCATTATTATTTTTATTACTACTTGTCAGACTACTTGTCTGAAATACATTATGAGGCTTAATTTTTTTTTTAAGGAATATACAGCATGCTGGGAGTCTGTGATAGAGGACACTCTACACAGGCCAACTATCATAATTACGCTATGATTTTCCGCCCAGCAGGAAACTTATGATTTGCCACCCAGGAACAAAGCTAAAGAAATGATCTAAGGTAGCCAATTAAAGTTTTCATAAAGAAACCCTCATCTATTCTCAAAATCCAAAATCTCCTTTTATAGCACAATCCTCTTAGCACTTATCTCTCCCTTCCTCATTAATCCAGTTTCACCTAGCTGGCACCGACACATGCAGAGACGAAGAGGGAGATACACTCACATATACACACACTTTACTTTTTTCCTTCTGTTCTTCCTGACCTTTCTGATTTGGTTTAGCATTTTTACTAGCCCACCTGTCTGGCCGATCTCTGCAACGTGCCCTTCAAGATGAAAAACACAGTTTGATAATGCACGGTGACAAACCTTGCAGAGCGCAAGCGGGCGAGCAAAAGAGAGAGAAAGCACTAAGGGAAATCGCTTCTAACCAGGATCTGCTGCTGCACAGCTAATCAGGCAGGTATTCAGTTGTTCACTCCTGCAGACTTGCTTAGCATAGAAATAGGCTGTCTGCCCAGGAAGATGAGGTAATGTCTAGGTTTAATGCCAATCTCTGTAACTGGCAGGACACATCGGATAAATATTTCTGCTGCAGGAGACCACATTAATTTGATTTTGCTACCAATTTTCATTATTGTTATTATTTCTAACTCTATGAATATGCATGAGTTTACCTGCTAATGCTGAGGATGGAGAGAGCACAGGGCTCCAGGTGAGGCTGCCTCCGTGCTGTGGCACTGCTCTCCCCCTCACACTCCTCCTCGCCCTCAGCGCTGCCTCGACTTTGTCCTCTCATCTTCTTTACTGAAGGACTGGGCATTTGTCTGCTTACTTACCTCTTCTACTCCATGTATGTAATCTTAGATCCCCTTTTCTACTCACATCATATGTGTTGTCCCTCCTTACCACACCAGGAAACCCCCGTTCCATTCAGTACTGCCATGCTGTGGTCATCCCTAAATGCTCCTTATACAGGCACTGCTTTACCTGCATATTAATACAGCTATCTCTTCTATCAGACTGTCAAAAATACACAAAATCCCCAAAATATCAAATAAAACTTCTCACAAAACACTGCCAAGGAAATACGCAGAGGGGTCTTTTCACCCTCTTTGCTCTCTTTACAAGCAGAAGACATCTTGAAACGTCAAAGTGAAAACATAAAGAGAGGTGCAGGTCTGTCTGTCCATCTCGGAGCTTTGTAAACACAACTGGAGCTCTAAAACTTAAGAGATGTTTAAAGGAAGTCAGGAGCACGAGAGCCTGCGAAGAGCAGCAAGAGAGAAGTGGAACAATCCTGCAGGAACACCACCACGACTGAATTCCCCATGACACGGTGGCTCCAAAATGGGCAAAAATTTGGGGGAAAAAGATTTCCCAACAAAGGAGGACATGGACTTACGGTCTGAGAATAGGGTTGCAAACAAGGTTTTCCCTAAAGTGATTCATTCTTGGCCTTAACCACTCTTATTTCTCTCTGTTAGAACAAAACTAACTACTCGTGCCTTAAAAAAAAAGTAAATTCCCCAAATTTTGCCCAATATACCACATTTTCAGTTTCTGTATCATTTGCTTTTGAGCTCTACTTGAAAACAATATCCTGAGGATAAAACAGTGCTTGTTGTAGGCTCATTTTGCTTCAAAACTGAGACAAGGGCAAAAATTTGGTTTTGGCAAATATAAATACATTCAAAGTCTTAGTGTTGCCTTTATTCAATTTTAAAAGCCTCAAATATAAATATAAACTGGTATTTTTTTCCTCCTTTTTCATGAGGTCTCTCCAGTAAGAGCAGATTCCAACCAGCTAAATACTGTCCACATAAATGTCTTTAAATCTTTGGGTTTCTCAGCGTAACGGGTATGATCACACTTTCAAAGCTACCACGCTCTAAGACAGTTGCATGCAAACTTGCTCCAGTCTGGAAAGACTGTGACAGTAGGGCACTCGGGCTGCACAGCCTTCTCCTCTCAGGGGTTTGTCAGCCCCGGCTGCGGGACAGGCTCACACCGGCCCCAGCTCCCATGGCTGAACCAGTTTGCAGGTCCCCAGTTCAGGTCCGATGTGCAGATGCCTGCATCCCGCCTTTCAAAATATTGATTTCTATTCAGTTGTTGTGCACAACCGTATGAACGTTGGGTAAAATAAAATACGGTAATTTTCTTCTGTTCAAAACTTTAACATACTTAAAACAATCTTCTCAGTAGTAAAACTGAACAAAATCTTTGAAAACTGCTAGTAAATCCCTTCCATTAAAACTACTTTTTTTTCCTTGTCTCACCTTTCATCTCTTGAATGTCAGAACATATTTTAAATCATAGAGCATCAAAGAAGGTAAGGATATGCTCGTGCTCATTCTTTTCCCTTTGATACCAGTATATAGATGAGCATTTCAGTTTAAAAATCTGTTAGCACTTGTGATCAGCATCCACACGCTGAAGCCTGCACTCCAACTCTTCACTTCTTTCCTCCGTGCTTCGGGACACATTGTCTCTTCACACTGTGCTGTCCCATTTGGTTCCGCCATAATCACTCCTTGCACCAGATTTAATATTTAAAATACATGGTCTACCTTCCTTGGGGTTCAGTCAGTTCAGGGCGGACCTAATACAGACTTACCTACTTTTACTACATTCACGTATTTCAACCAAGTTCTTTGTAGTTTCTGCTGAAGAAACTGCTCACGCATCACAATTACATAAAGAATTCATTTCTAGTTCGTCACTACCAGCGATTCAAAACCATGAAAGGAACATTTTATGTAAGGAAAGACTAACATCTGCATGAAGAGGAGAGGCAGAAGATGTCACAGTTTCTTCCAGACAGCTTTTTATGGGAAAGGAGCAAGGAGAACTCAGATTGAGGAAACTGATATAAATCGTCCATCTGAAGTAAGGTCTGCCTTCTTTCCTCTCACGTGCGCCGGATACAAGTGGTATCTGACAAACCTGAGACAGAAAATGATCCAGAGACCTTTGTCAGAACTAGAAAGGAACATGACTCTGTTTGGCAAGAATGTGGTGACTATTCCCAAGCTAACTACAGGCCAGAGCATGAAGAAAGGAGCCCATTTTCAGCATCAGAGATGGGCAGGTACAGAAATCCACCTTGGAAGGAAAAAAATCTCCCCTCACTATGAAGAAAAGTGTAGCTAAAATGACATCCATAGCCTCATTTCTGGGACCAAGAAATGAGACTCTGCCGAGCAAGCCTCAGCCTCTCAGGCTCAAAAGGCAAAGGTAATGGATGTGCTCTGCACACTGCTTTTCCTGACAGCAGCATGTTCTCATATTGCATATTCAACTGAGGCCACGCCCTAGCGAAAAAAAAGACCAGCATGGATATGATATATGACACATTAAAACGATTTTTCAGTATTATGTAGGAGAAAAAATGTGTCTGTTTGGAGGAAGGCCGGATATGCCTGCTGCAAAACAGTAATGGCATCCAAGGACTGGACATTACCAGATTGCACCATATACCAAAGTGCTAACATGTGTCCTCGCGTGCTTCCATTTGCTGCCAAAAACCCAACAAAACCAGTTCTCATCTCCAGGTCCCTCAAGTTAGTATCTTTCACA
This sequence comes from Ardeotis arabs, assembly GCA_011801015.1. Lineage (NCBI taxonomy): Eukaryota > Metazoa > Chordata > Aves > Otidiformes > Otididae > Ardeotis > Ardeotis arabs. Next base: position 11,905 of record JAAGAY010146111.1, on the reverse strand, counting down.
GGGGACAACTTCACTTTTAAATGGAATTAATTCACTGGAATTACTTTTAGCAGGTCCAATTTTAAGCCATGATGTCACCAATACACAGTAATCACAGACAGCTGCTTTTGAGTGCCAGTACCCTGACAGGTTGATGATACCTCTGGTTTATGCCCTTGAATCACTCATTCTCTCCTCCTGTATGAAAGCCCCCTCAAGAGGTTCTTAGCAGGGATTTAGCCATGTTCAGTTTCTACCCTGGAGACAAAGTCCGATGACAAGACAAAAAGAAGCCACAATTGCAACCAGATTCCTGATGCAACACTTGACCTTCCCAAGGATGCCCAACCTCTTTCAATACATTTTCAGAATTATATCAACAAGAACATGTTTCTCTGAGTGTTCCTGATTTTATTTTTTAATAGAACCATAGCAGCTTTGTATCACTTAAAAAAAAACAGGGAGAAAGGAGATGGAAAAATCCGTGTCCCAGCCACAAACCAGCTCTGCGGAGAGTTTACGCTCTGCACTGGGACAGACCAAGTTTGAGCCAAAATGTTCCTCTCAGGGTGTGCTGCCAAGCAGAGAAAATGGAGCAGGGCAGACTGGTGGGTATGCCAGATTCTCTGTGACACGAAATATGTGCCATATTGTGAGTGCAAGCCTCAGCAGTCAGAGCCAGAAAGCCATGGTTAGGTCTCTGTGATTGCTGGAGCAGCTGTGACAATCAGACGAGGCGGCAGACACGTGCCTTCAGGATGCAGGGAAAAAAAGGTCTCTTCTTTGCCACTACGTGGGAACTCACAGCAGCACTCTGCAGCTGGAGAAAGGGGATCAGGCTACTCTGTCACTACCGAGCAAAGGTTTTGATAACCAGAAGGGAGATCTGGTGGATACAATGAGGGCACAAGGAGAATTTTTATATTTTGTTGGTTTTTTTTTTCCTAAAACCAAACTCAAGAAGATTTTGACAACAGGGTGTACTAAGGGCATCTACAGAAGAGTCACTCACTCAGCAAATCTCACACATACCTCTAGGCTGATGTGAACTTTTCACTCTTCACTCCAATCTGCTGAAGAAATTCTCCCAAAACCCCTCAAGTGGTGACAAGTGCTCTTATTCCTGCTGGCTGCCAAACCTCCTTCCTCCCCCAACCTGTTACAGTAGCAATGCAGGAGGAAGATAAAAGGGGAGGGCATAAAAGAGTCTCTAAAATGGCTTTCCTGAATCCCAGTTACTGAAAACCAGGTTGATAGATCTTTTCCCGAGAGCAAAAAAGCTTCTGTGTAATTTAAATATTTCTTATTTGCCATGTTCTAGTTCTGCATCATAACCACAAGACTAAAAAGAATATTCAGCTCCCTTCAACTCAAGCAGAAATTGGGCAGTTCAGGACAGTGATTAAGTGAATAACAAAAAAAGTTTGGGTTTGGTTTTTTTTTTTTTTTTCATTTAGCATTTGAATTTTCTCCAACATAAGTTGTCTTGTAATAAATATGTGAGATTTATAATTTAAAGAAATTCTGAAATGAAATGTTTTGACAACTTAAAAATTGAAATACTTATCTTAAAAATTGAAATACTTATCTAAAAAATTATTTACTGAGTTTGACAGAAATTTGTTACAAGATTGAGTTAGCTCTAAACTCTGTTTCTCAGCAAGCTTACACCTCATCTGCTTCGTAGTTCACACCCCTGTACTGCTTAGCTTCTCACTCAGTCTTTAACAGCAATTTTGCAGCAACTGCAGGTCAGACTGCATCAAAGCCTAGAGATCCATGAGAAAATTTTTGTATCGAGATTGGCTTCTCAGAGCATCAAGACATTGTTCAATTTCCACTGGTGTTAGCACAAAAAGTTCAAAATCCAAATTGTTTCTTAATTTGTTAGCTAACTTTGTGGTAATTTCTAATACCAAACACAAGGTATTTCCTAATTACTTCCTTCACATAAAGCCACGCTGTTTAATGCTGAGGTTTTGTGAAAACAAGCAAACTGATTTTCTACCCTTCTTAAAAATCCCGCTACCTATCTGTCCCCATGTGTCCTTGATGACAAACTAGTGAGTTGGTTTCTCCGGGACACTTCTGAATCAGCAGGAAGATTCTGATTTTGAAACGGCTCCTTCACATGGCTCTACCACGCAGATGTCCAGGACTTCTAGAATTACCATTTATTACTTCTTAAAGAAAATGCTTCCTCGCCATGTACTCCCAGCTCCTCTTTTGTGTTTCTCTGTTGTACCCTCTGAGTAGCAGACAAGCAAGAAAAAGCATTGCAGACATCTTCACATAGCTAATCTTTATGAACCAACAGTGTTTCTGACAAGCCATTACCCACAAACTACGGCTATTACTGGAGGAAAGACATTTTTCAACCACTTACAAGGACACAGCAACAGCTTCAAAAAACTCTGACAAGAACATTGTATGCATCACTTCAAAACTTTACACTAGCCTACATCATCCCCCAGCAAGCTTAACTCTCCAGGGAAGAATTTTTCTTTTTTTCTGCTTAAATTCTTGTAGTTTGCACACACAGGCTGTAAAACCAGGCTCCCTCCAGAAGATGAACAAGTTAACTCATTGGAAGCATCAGCCTGTTTCTTAGGCTGATGAATACTCGACATTTTTTTACTGAAATACGTAAAAAAATCACATAGTATTCTTTTTGTCAACATGGAGCTCTAGTTTTCAAAGGGATTTTGACAGTTATGTCTTAATTTTTTTTTCCTTGCGCCAACCAATTAATTTAAAAGGTGTGATAGAAATTAGTACTGTATTATTTTAGCCCTTTCTGCAATTCCATTCATCCTTCCACAGATCCGTGTGCTCCTCCACTCACAGCCTGCAGGCAACGCATGTGCAAATGATGGCCGCACTTGAAAGGCTACCACCAGACAAATAATGGCTTCAGGAAAACCAGACTGACTGATCTGGCACCATTTCAGCTCAGTGAAGATCATCTGAAGAAAAAATGTGAATTACGATTTCAACCACCCACCCGTGCCCACTTGTGACACTGTTTGCTCACACTACCCACGCCGCAATGCACGGATCAGTTCCAAATTACCACCTCTAAGAGAAAAAGCCGAGTGGAAAGTTCCCCAACCTTTCCAGAACAGTACAGTTTAACATCAAAATATCTCTGCATACAACACTGCCTTCCTCATTTTTAACCACACTTCTTTCCTATACGGTTATCGGCTATTTATGTTTTCAGTAACAGCTCATGATACCATCCATCCTCTAGAATCTTTAGTGGAACTTGGCATATGACATGAAGATCAAGGAGATCTGCTATACGAAGGTCTAACAGCCTTGTGAAGTTATTGCCATTGAGTAGAGATGGCTAAAACAAAGTTAGGCTTTCATCTGCTGGAAATGCACCAATATTTACTCTTTAAATACAGCACATCCTAGGATGCTGGTAAGTCTCACGTCTTTCACTGCTATGATACCTGTTGATTAAACCAATTTTTAAACACAGTGAGCTCATTAAAAGTTTTCATTTAAAATAAAATGTTTTCCATTGAAGACAGTCTACCTCTGTAATCTTGACACTCAAACTCCAGTAGCCCTTAGGAGCAGAACTGAAGTCCCTCCAGCCTCTCAGATTTGGAAGGCTGCATCTGCAACATCTCCAAATAACACATCACAGTTGGTTGGGTTTTTTTTTCCCCCTTCACTTTAGGATATCCAGGAGAACATAGACAACACTTTTTATTTCCCATTTTCACTGAATATACATTTTCATGTCAGCCAAAGTGAAAGCTAACACAGTTGGAATATAGTAAATGTCGATATTTAATCTGGCCTTTCCTTTCCAATTTTTTAAACCACAATGCATCATCTCAGCATGATTAATAACAACTCTTCGGTTGCTTTCCCTGAACCGATCTAAGGTATTTTTGTTGCTAGGTAATGTTTTGTTGTGAGCTGTCCTCCCAACGTAGGAAAGATTAAGAGATCTCAGATGGAACCAAAGACGGCGTGCCAGTAATCACAGCTGAAAGACGCTTGCACTTGACATCTTGAGATGGGAACAACATGTCTATTGTTTGGAGCCATCAGTCCTTTGCTATAATGCATGACAGACAAAACCACCTACCTTGTCAAGAATTGGGAACCTTGTCAAAAAGTCATTTGTACTGATTGGATAAACAAAAGGGGAATCTGGAGAAGCAGGTTCATAAAACAAACAGAATGTCCTAGAAATAGCCCATATTCACCATCACATTTCAGAGGGGAAAGGAGCTCTCAATCCACTTTAACTGGTCCCAGGAGGATCCAGTACTCATAAAGAAATCTTGCATTGACCTCAAGCTTCCACAGCAGCTTTTGTAAGAATACAATGCGGCAATGCCAAGCGAGCGAGCTTAGCCAGAAAAAAAAGAGTTTTGGCCAAGACATTCCTCCTTCTGACTAATCCTTGGCTTTCCAAGACCCTGTTGGAGCCAATGGCAGCCGATTCAAAAAACCTAACACCTTCTTAGTCCCAACCTATATGAGATAATATTTCAGCAGCCCAAATCAGGCAAATGTATACTCATGTTGTATACTTCCTCCAGACTTTAACTATTCCTTTGCCTGACAAGTGCATTTATTCTAAAACACCTTTTCTATGCAAGGATCAACATCCTTATTAGCTTATTTACAAAAGTACATAGCCATATCTCCAAGTTTTCCAGCAATACCCTTGGCAGAAATAAAGGAAGCCAGACTGACAGAAAAGTTATACTCCAAGATTACTGTGCTGTATTCTTTGCCAGAGGGTAATTTGTCAATGCAGTTGACAAATTGAAAAGGGGGAACACTTTTAGTGCCAGCCCTAGAAAACAATAGAAGTGAAAAACAATGCTCATTCTCTTACTGAAAATATCACCATATAGCCTACAAGATAAGGAGGGGAACTAGAAGGGAAGAAAAAGAAGTCACTGCACTGGGGAACCCACCTCCTTAATCTCATATTCTGAAAGACTATCTGAGTAAAGAGAAACACAGTCTACTTTTCCCAGTTAACAAGCTATTTGCGCATTCTGGTGGCACCTAGGCTCCCATCAGGAGTCAGAGATCCTTTTGTGCTAGGCACTGTAAAAACACTTACTAAAAGGACAGACAGCCCCAAAGGCTTTATTATCTAGAATAAATAAATTACCATGAATTAAGACTCAATTTTCTAGCAGTGTGGGTAATTAAAGACTGGAACAGGTTGCCAGGTGGTAGACTCACCATCACATGGAGTCTTGAAGACGGTATTTCTCTGTAAAAAATATGCTTCCAACTAATTTATAGGAAAAACTAAATGGCTAACTCTAACAGGGAAGGTCAAGTTGAATAATGACAGTGATCAGTTCTGACCCTTGAACCCATGAATCCCCCCTATTCAATCTCATACAAAGGCAGATAATTAACAGTATTGCACTCAGCTGCTACTAATACTTAGCGTTCTGCATAAGGCAACAATGACAACCATACTTCAGAGCTTCAGCCTCTGGGCAGGAGATTTTCCCCTGCTGTGCATCCCAGTTTTTTCTTCTACAAACTGAAGCAGTCTTCCAAAATGTGATGCCACAGCAAGAGTCACCAGCTAGGATGGAACGAAATTCTATGGTATATAGAACATATATATACACACAGAGAATTTTACTTCTTCAGTACCTAACCTGGTGGGCGTTGTTTGGCTGTAACTGGTTATGTCGGCAGCATCTCCCCAGATCTGGAACCCCCAAGGAATTCTCCTGCAGTGGTCTACTGACACTTTCGCTTTCTTTTTTAGCAGTGTGTGAATCCTAGCTTGCAGTGATCTACGACACTTCTGCTTTCTTTTTTAGCACTGTAAGTGAATCACAGGGTTCAAGCCTGTATCTCAGCTTATCCAGACGGGCATCTTAAACTTTTGATGTGACCTCCGTTCTGACTTATTTTCTGAATGTGGCATGCAACAATTTAATCCAAATAAAACCCCTGAGGTCAATATTAGTAAGGGCACACGAATTAAATTGCAAGGCCTTTTACACCTTCACATTAGACAATCTAATGAAGTCCTTTGGGCTCTAAATTCCGTTAAGTCGATATAATGGCTTCTCCATGAGCAAAAAGCATCTGAAACATTCTTTTCTACCATATATTACTGTTACTTTCAGTTTAATTAATACCAAACAGCTTAGTCTTCATTACATATCTCACTGTGTCTATGCAACTGCCTTGGTTACTTGGAAGTATTAAACTACTTTTCCCCAATGACTTCTTAATGAACAGCATTCTTCTACTGCATGTCTGGGAACTTCTCTCCCTTTATTAGCTGTGTTACAGACCACTGTGCACAGGTGGTCATAAACAGTGTGCTACATCTATACATTATTCATATGAGGTACCATATTAACTAAACTCAGAAACGCAGAGCAACATTAAAATAAAATGGACTTCTTCAAAACAGCGTTCTTCTCCTGGATTAATACAAACCCCTGTGAGACGTTTCACTCCCTTAGGCCCCCAAAACCTCCCTGGACCGCAAGAGAAGAAAGGCAGCAGTAAAACCTTCAAGATTATACTGAGGTTTGTTACTGCAGCTTTAAGAAAGCTGGCAGACTGCTTGCCACATCCCACACCCTTCCCACATCCCTGCCAGTTGTCTTGAAGAGTGAAGACAAATTAACCTTAAAAACCTGAGGTAGTCGGCCAGCAGCTGTGGAAACACTAAAAACAAGGAATGGTTGAGCCAGCCAAATCACTTCATTTCCTTAGGCAACAGCAAAGAGAAAAGGGAATGGGCAAAAACTTTTAGGACCCAGGAGACTTTGGGTATACATATATTTGTGCTTCAGTGTGAAGTACTCCCTTCCTTAATCAGAGAAAGGAAAGAGATAAGAGAAGTTGGTGTTTCAGGTTAAAAATCCTTAAAACCCAAGAAAATCAACCACACTCAAAATTCAGCTGTTTTTCCTTCCTTGCTTGAAAGCCATTGACCAAGTATGACTTTTATTAAGTTCCCATTCTAGTTTGAATTCCAGACACGATGCAAAGCATAGAGAAAACAAACCCACTCCTATCAAAGAAAAACAAAACCAAACCCCAACAACCCACATAACCACCACTTTTCAAAAAAGCTCTGCTTGTAAAACATTAAGGGAAGAATCATTCGCATCCAAATGCCATTCGATCTGGCATCGCTACCCAGAAACGCTGCCCAGTATAATCAATAAGACAGATTCTAACCTTCAGGGATATTTTAATCATCACAACCATCCACGGTTATCAGCTCAAATTATGTGTCCTCCCCTAAAACATTCTTCAAGGAGAGTTCACTGTACTGGCACTAGTTTTAGGGCATGTACTTTACGATATAACAAGTAACTACAAGTCTAAGAGGACCACGACATTTCCAAAATGGCACAGGCATGCCACCCTCCTATAAAACGTAAGAAAAATCTATGTCAGATCAGTGCAGAGGCTGAAGTTTTATACAGAGCAGACATCAGCCTGGTAATCACCATCAGCAGAGAGCGTGGTTGAACATTGCAGCAGGAACACCTTAGGTATTTGTCCAGCATTGTTTATGCTGGTTTCAAGCCCACATAAGTTCCATCAGTGCAAACAGCAGCTTTGCCTCAAAAACAAAAAACCCAACCCAAACCAATGCACCTTACATTACTACTCAGGACAGTTACACCCAAGTTACGCAGCCTCTCTCTCCAGCCTACAGCAAGGAGCAAGATCAGACTGCTCCGCAAAGGGAACCTTCAGGACATCCCAGGCTGTCTCCACAGGAGCACAGTTACCCAGCCCTGACTCATCTCACGTCTGCAGCTGAGCCACTTGCCCTGCACTTCGTGGTGACTGCCATCTTAAAAAAAAAAAGCCCCAAACCAAACCCCTTTCAGTCACAGATAGGCATCATCTGCTTCATATAACCATAACACTGCTTTCCAAATTCGAGAGATGAAAGGCTTCTCTTTCAAAAAGCTGTGAGACAGCAAATTAAACATTCTGATAAAGCAAGTTACTGATCAGCAGGTGCCTCCTGTGCTGGCAGCAGGCGAAGATATTCCTGTCTGTCAGCAAACACAGCGGCCCCCAGACAATGAGGGCTCCCACCTTGGGGGCTCTGCCAGAAATACGATTGCCACCAATATCAAGTAGCTGGCACCGCGTGGCGTTATGTGCAGAGATTGCCTGAAGGTCACCAAACATTCACCTTATGGTTAAAAGCCAAAACGAGATTATCCCCACGGATGCCACCTAATAAACACACACACACCAGGCCGTGAAGGATGCCAGCTTGTCTGGAGCGATAACCGCTCGCAAGTGCTTGCGCTGGCTGGCAGGAGGGGAGCGTGAGAAAGGAGCCCACCACCTTCCCCGCTTTGGGAGGAACTCCAGACATCCCCACTGTCCACTTTATGGCCCACGTGTTGCATTTCGCTCTTTAAAGCCTTGCCCTGCGCACAGGCCAAGCGGTGCCGCCCGAACTGCCTCCGCGTACCTGAAGCAGCGCTGCTCCTTCTCGTCTCTCCGCGGGGATTTCGTTAGGTGAGTATTTCAGCCTAGGTCTGCAGACTGGCACAAGAGTTGTTACAAAGAAAATCTATGCAGCAGACACCTAAAATGTGGGCAGTCCTCAGAAGAAGGAAGTTTCTGCCAGAGAGAGCAATGCAGAAAAGTCCGCTTGGCACAGACTCCAAAGGTGGTATTAAAAAAAAAAAGGCAAAATAAATTCTTCAAGCTAAGAGGAAAGACCTACAGAAAGTATGGAAAAGGGGCTGAAACAAGATCCCTTGCTATTTTCTTTGTCACTTGCAAACATAACTTCTACAATGATGCACAAATGTAAATAAATAAACAACAAATGGGCACCGTCCTAGGGTGGGATATTGCTTCACGGCAAGTCAACAAGGTACAACAGCATGAAAAACAATGTGCTGTGTAAAACTGCCATAGATAAAACCACCCGGCACTCTGGCAAGGACCAAATGTTCAGGAACTCCAGGCCACAAAACCAGCTGATTTCTGTACAATGCACCATCTTGTCCTGAAACCTCCTTCATCACCCCAGTGTGTTGACTAGTGAAATTCACAGGTAGCTGTTGGGCTGTGACTCCACTGCCAGCGAGGAGCAGGATTTGCAGCTTGCTGTTACCTCCACCTGCTCCTCTCGCCGCTCCTTCCCATCCACTCAGGAATGGTCCACCCTGCCATCCCACCTGCTGCACCCCTGCCAGCCGTTTCGGTGGGTGGGACACCATGCCTGTGCCTGGCCTTTAATATGGTCACGCGCTTGACCCGGGCGAACAGACTGACTCACCAGCGCTGTACTATCGACTAAGTGTGCCTCAAGTAAGAATAATAAGTATGCAGGGTGCTGCAATGCTCAATATTGGGTCACCTGGACCTGTTGGAGAGAGTCCAGAGGAGGGCCATGAAGATGATAAGAGGGCTGGAATACCTCTCCTATGAGGACAGGCTGAGAGAGTTGGGGCTGTTCAACTTGGAGAAGAGAACTCTCTGGGGAGACCTTATAGTGGCCTTCCAGTACCTAAAGGGGGCCTACAAGAAAGATGGGGAGAAACTCTTCAGCAGGGCCTGTTGTGATACGACATGGGATAATGATGTTAAACTGAAAGAGGGTAGATGTAGATGAGATTCTTCACTAGAAGGAATTCTTCACTATGATGCTAGTGAGGCACAGGAACAGGTTGCCCAGAGAAGCTGTGGATGCCCCATCCCTGGTAGTGTTCAAGGCCAGGTTGGCTGGGGCTTTGAGTGACCTGGTCTAGTGGAAGGTGTCCCTGCTCCTTGCAGGGCAGTTGGACTAGATGATCTTTAAAGTCCCTTCCAACACAAACCATTCTATTTCTTTCTTCCTCCTCTTCTGCTCTTTCACCATCAGCTCTCCCCTCTTCAAGGGATGCTATAAGGTCTCTTCCTTCAGATGGCTGACTACAGAGCTTGTGTTTAAATAAAATCCAGAAGAAGCCTTTGGTTGAAAATCATGTTATTTGTGACAAACATTATTTGTCCCTGACACAGACACCACTGATAACGGTTCTACTGTTTGCAATGCCCTATCACAGCACCAGCAACACACACCTGACACATATCTTACAACTTCCACAGCCAATATGGGGAAACATCACTAGAAAAACAAATAATCCTACTCTGGCAGCTAAGGATCAGATCAGTTAAATGTGTCTAACTCCTCCTGGGAAATCCTCTCTCTTTATGAATTATTGAGAGTTAGGTTCTGACTTGTCTAAATAATTTTAGATGTAGCCTCCGGGGTTCTCTACCTCATTGAAGGCAGACAGTACTGGTCCAAAAAAAAAAGCTTAACACTTTTTAGGATCATGCCCATACTATTAGCAAATGCCTTTTTAAAACGACCGGCGCTTTGAGTTTGTTGCCTTCACAACATCAGGAAAACAAACGTCACACCTCACACCAACTAATAATGAGCTGACTTCACCTAGTCAGTAGACAGACATTTGTGTGGCCCCAAGAATATCCCACTGTTCACCCTACACCAGCTAAAGGCACCATCTGGCCTCCTATATTGGTGTCATATCTAATTTCTGAAATTATGTAGGGCACTCTTTCAGAGAAGTAGGTCGTTGTGATATTTTGGATGCAAAGGTCCTCCACTCTTGGAGACCTGAATCAAACTTTCATGTAAGCACAGTGCTTGTTGCTATGACATAATTGCAAGCTTGTTTATGTTATGAATACTGTGTAATGAAGTCTGCATGCAGTCTCCTCTATTCTGGGATTGAAAGTACTTTGACTTATGAGTTATGGCAAACATTTTCAGTCTGGGTATCTGTTGTCACAGGAACTATTTGGAAAGTAGTGGGGCAGAAAGGCGTGCACAAGGGAAAGGTGCTCAAGGACGTGATCAAAGGAACAAGAGTACTACTCAAAAAGCAAACCCACCGAAATAAAAAAGTGCATGAGGCAGTATGTTCCTTAGATTCCGCTCTGCTTAAGAGAAGGCTATTCCCAGTAACCCCTCACCCCCTCTCCAAACTAAACTGCTAACTGTGCATGACAGTCACTGATCTGACTCAGTACATACATCAGTCCCTGAATACACATCAACTTAATTTGAGACCAAGTCATCACTATTCCTTCCCTTCCCCATGGCTGGCACAGCCACCCAGCCCTCCCAAAGGAGGGTGGTATTACCGGAGTAGGAAACAATAGCATCACCCTTCACAGTTAATTTGCTCTTAGACCCCAGTGCCAGAAAGAAACACTCATGTTCCTGGGCATGTACCATAACCATAATTTCCCTATCTGAGGTGGCAAAGGGAGTGGCTCTGCTCTACACAAATGCTCATGAGTACTGATCTGAAGCTTATTGATGTAAATGGGCTAACATTTTCTTTTCCACCTTGCATGTTCCCAGTCCCAGAATACACATATGAAGAAGCAGCAATTGTCCTTCTGCAGCTGATTCAACCACAAGGGCAGCAAATGTCTCAATGGTTTAGCTTCACCCAGAAGAGTCTTGGCACCGTTATTGCCCTCCCCTGACCAACTGAGTATTTTTCTCTTTACAGAGATGTCTGTGACTTTATTTTAAATGAAGGTTACAAAGGGATTAACTGCACAACATGCTCTAGTACGGAAAAATAATGGAGGGACTAAAGCTATATTCAAAAAGGAAAGAAAAAAATGTCAGATTATCTAAGGGCAGACCATTACTCAGACTTACTTCTGGGTTTGGAAACCAGATCCAAACATTACTGAATGACTCTCTCCCAGGTGTAGACAACACCACTGAAAAGCCAAGCCCCAGTCATTACTTTCTCTCTAATGTCACGCGTGTGTCCTAGCAGTCTCTGCAACTCTGTAAGCCGAGCTTCCCAGCGATGCTTCTGCAATCAGCTGAAGAAGAAACCTGGCTGTGTTTCTGGGCGTTCAAGGT
>JAAGAY010146110.1:12165-96336 GCA_011801015.1 Ardeotis arabs | reverse complement strand
TGGAGTTCGACGTGCTTTGTAATGTCAAAACACAGACGGGTGTGGAAAGGCTAAGCAGCTAACGGCTAGCTCAGTAGTCCTAAATCTGTAGTTGTGCTATAAACAAGCGAAGCCCGATGTCCGTCGGCAGCTTGGCTTGGGAGTGCCTGGCGTCTGCGCCTGGCTGAGCTCGGCAGTTAAGTGGCGTCGTGCAGCTGGCTCTGGGAGCGAGGAGTCGCTCAGTGGCAGACAGCTAATGGTGAGGCAGCTTTGCCATTTGGGCAGGGTTCAGATGGATACCAAGCCATGGAAAGAGCGAAGTTCAGAGAGAGAAAAGAGCGTCTGGATGCTTAATGCCATCAGGTGCTCTGCGAAGGACAGGCAGGCATGGAGACTGGTGAGGAGAAGTCAGTCTGCTCAGGTTTGAGCGCAAGGCATCCCGGCATCGTGATCGGTGCAGGGGGTGACAGTGAGCCCACACATCATCCGAGTCCCTTTCTGCTCTGTGCAGTGGGAGAGCCATGAGGCAACGGCTCATAGCCTTTGGCAGCTCCCTTGACTGCTTGTTATTATTATTTCTTTTCCTGAACGTTTGAGTCTGGGGTGCCACCCTGGACATCAGGGAGCTCATTTGTGTGTGAATGCAGAAGAATAACTAAGAATCTGCCGGAAGTAGTTACTGGCAGAGCTGGGACCAGAACCTCAGTGCCTGGGTGAAGACCTGGAGTCCTCCACATCAACTGCCTCCTGGGCAGCTGGACCAGAATGACAGGCTCGTGTCTCATGTCCGAAACCAGCCCCTCTGGAGCCTGCAGCTCAACCTGGCGTTTGTCAGCGCTGCCTTCCCCCTTCCAAAACAAGCACCTGCACATGCCTGGCCCCCTTTGCCCACCCACCCAGGCTTTGCTCCATCCGGGTACCGTGCTGCAGAAGAGGAGGCTGAGGGTTTGCAAGTCCGAAGGCTGAGCAGTGCTGGAAGGGTTTCCCATAACCCCTTTAAAAATAAATGTACTTGCATGTATGGATTGTGTTCTCTTATGGAAGGAAGCGTCCTTAATAATAAGTGTCTTTTTTCCTATATCTAACCACTCAAGCGCTGCCAACCCCCAGGGTCCCCAGCGTCAGCTCTTGGTTCCTCCCTCCATTGTCTTGCTTCCCACACAGGGTCAGAAAGGAAAGGGACGGAGTTGTTCTACCGGTGTGAGTGGCACTGCCACGGCAGGGAGCACTGGTGCCTGCACCCCTCCTCTCCCCAGAGCCAGGCCTGGCGCTCCCCCAGTCTCCCCAGCATCATGCGGGAGGCACCACGGGCAAAGTGGATTTGTCAGTTGAACATTTGCTCAGCTGGGCAGCGGACAGTGAGTGAATCCATGATTTTTGTCTCCTTTTTTTTTTGGCTGAAAGGTCAAATTTACATTGAATAAATTTGCGTTCCACATGGTAAAACCAAATGTAACTGCTTGAGTGCGTGCAAGGGGCATTGCCTGCTAACTAGGGCGCTCAGAAGAGCACTCGCTTCTGTCTGGAGGCAGGCAATTGCTCTCAAGTATTGTTCTTTTTAGAGCAAGCCTTTGCAGGGAGAGCAGAGGAGGCGGTGTGCGCTGCGGGGAGAGGGGACGGTGGCAGCACAGCGGCTGCTGCTGCAGCTTTCCGCTGGCTGCGGGGCGGCAGAGCCAGGGACGGGCTGCTCAGGAGGCCTCGCTTTCTGCATCAGGGAGGGCTGGAACCCAGTAACCCTAAACCACAGTGATTTGTAGAGCAAATGGCTGAAATCTGCTGGAGCGGCAGGAGTTTGGAAAGCGCTGAGCATCATCAGCTGCTTCTCCAAAGGAGGCCTGTGAGGCTTTTATTTTTGACCCGCAGGCATTTGAGCCTCGTCTGGAGGCTCAGCCCTGCTTTGTCCCCCTACAGCCTCTTCTCTCCCAGCAGTTCATCCGTTTGCAGCTTTCTCTCTCAGATCATCCTGCCTGCCTCCAAGCATGGGAACTCTCCCTGATCAAGGAGTGCAAAGCCACTGTGCCGTTGTTCAGGTCTCCCTGGAGAGCTCGGATGGAGACAGTGAAGGGATGGCTCTTACATCTCCCCCAGGCCCGGGTGGGCTCAACATTTCCCTCCTAGCAGGCATCCTTCAGCATTGCCCCCTCCCGACGTGGGTTTTCCTTGCGCTGAGTCTGTCTCCCTGCCCACGCAGCGCCTGACACGCGGGAGCTGAATCGGAGCACAGCAAATCCCCGCTGGGGAGCTGGGCTCTGGTGAGCTTTATGAGTCTTCTGCTGGGTATGGCCAGTGGATGACTGGGAGCCATATCCATGGGGGCACACTGATGACCTGTGCCATGTGTCTGGGTGTGAAGGGGTTGGTCACCGAGCCAGGGGCTTTCTGCGACTGTTCGGGTGGCTCTTCTGCCCCGTGCGCGTTGCCTGCCTTGAGCACGGCCTTGGGCAGCGCTGGTTGTGCAGCCAGGGAAAGGCAACAGGGCTGGGCCCAATGATGTAGCGGATCAGTCATTCCAGGTGCTTTATTACCTCTGTCTGGCCTCAGCCGGGAACCAGCCATGAGTTGCGTATGCTCATCGTTTACCTCCGCTCACCTCACAGGGACATTTGTTGTCCCTGTGCACCAAGGCTGTGATTTTGCAAACAGCCAAACCCCCTGGTACTTGCCAGGGTACTTTCAGCCCTCTTTGTGCTACTGGTCCCTTCCCTGAGCGGCCTGGACTCACCCACCGAACGGAGATGCCCCTTGATTTGTTTTACTCAGGTGTTTTTTTCCAGCCAAGCATACTGGATGGTCTCTCGGAGGAGTCGGCACATGGAGGAGGCCAGCAGAAGAGGGGAGGAGAACAGGACTCAGCAGCTTTTAAGCATCCCCGTGTCCATGGCCAGCTGAGGAGGCATTCAGAGAATTTCACTGCTTATTAAAATGAGGAGTCAGTCAGTGGTGGACCAAGGAGATGGTATCTACTCCAACAAACATATGTTTGCATCTCCAAGGAAGTGAAGCCATGCTGCTTATAATGTAGGGCCAGAGTATGTCCTGGGAGGGAAGAAATAGGACTTAGGGCAGGAGGTAAGGGCAAGTAAGTGGAGTAGAGGGAGAGGCAGATTTCACCTTAGGAGTGAAGCATGGTTATCTGTCATTTCCTCACCGGTACCTTTTATAAACCCTCCTAACTCCGTTTCCTCTTTGTGTAATTCCATCAGAGTTTTTCTGTTCTGTCTTAATTTGTCCAAGTTAAATGCAATTTCCGAACGCAATTTCCAGGTAAGTGAGTTAAAACAAATCATTCTCCACTCCCAGTTGTGTCAGATCTCTAAACCAGAGTGCTGGGGACACATTAGCAGTGTGCCCTCATGGAAGCTGCATGGCTGAGGTGGAAAGCTGCTGTTGCAGGGTCAGGGGAGAAAAAAGTGTCTTTTGGTGAGTGGGGAGCCTGCAAAGGGAAAACCTTCCCGAGAGCAGCTCCTGCCTGCTTAGTGTTGAGATGTGGGTGCCAGCCCCTCTTCCCCAGTCGTTACGCGATGATTTATGATATTTGTGATGTGCCGTTCCATGGATGATGCCCTCGCTGCAGTTCAGTGAGCTGTTCCTCGGGTTGATTGATTGCGTGACGGTCTCCAGGAGCTCTTTTGAACCTGAGGATGTTGCAGATGCTTCCCTGTTGCTGACCATTGAGAGAGGGGATGCTGTTCATGTGCCGGTGGTGGCAATTTCACAGCACTGACTGTGCTTTGAGAATCGGCGCATCACTCAGAGCTGATGGAGGTAAAATCGTGGCAGCAGGGATAACAGGGGGATAAATCCATTAAGCAGAGATTGGAGATAACCCCGTTAAACAGGGACTGCCCAGCCCTCGGTCATGGCGCTGTGCTGGGGAGCCGTGGCTTGGCTCCTGGCTCTGCTGCTGCCTCCCAGGCAAACTTGGACATGTTTCTAAATATATAAAGGGGCCTTGGAGGATAAAGCTCTCCCCTGTCCTCTGCTGTGAGGATAAATTCATAGGGGACTGTGAAAATTTCCAGCCCTGCTGCGAAGGGCCTTGGAAATACCTGGAAAGGACAATAAATTTCCAAGCTGCAAGCATTGCTTAACCTAAGCTGCTTTCCATGGTCTCTGCATTGCAATATTGTGGTTTTGGAGTCGCTCTACCATTTGTCCTTCAAAGAGCACAGCAAGGAAAACAGTTTCTTTCCCAGTCCCAGCATTTATTCTGCTTGCGCCGGTCTGTTCTCTTGTTTTAGGCAGCGTTTCTGTGCTCCGTCTATCAGACCTTTGAGTGCCCTGGAATCAATCAGGAATTCCAGCCTTGTGCCTGTTAATTGTGCAGCCGTTTGGTGGCTGGGAGCTCTTCCAGCTGATGGATGGTGTGCATGGAGGTTTTACTCTGTAGGATTGACACCTCCTAAGCAGCACGGCGTCGTGTGCACGCCCAGCATGGGGGTGAGGGTAGATGCTTGCACAACCGTGCAAAACTAGACTCATGAGTGATGCTGAAATGCTGGGACAGACCCTGCAGGTGTTTGATGGACTCAGCAGGGTATGAGAAATCAGTGGTCCTCTCTGATGGGAAGGCACTGAGGAGCATGTGTGCTCTGACAAAACTAGCTTGCGCCCCTTCACAAGATGCTGACCGTGATGGCAGAGGAGCGACATGCAGCTGGGTCCATCTCCCAGCCTCGTAGAAGCCAGGGTCAGTGGCTGGACTCGAAATAGCTCCGAGGTCTGCGTGGCCTCCACGACTGCCCCCAGCTGCCCGAGCGTTCTTCTGATAGCCCTGCGTGGCTGGCTGGCGGCGACTGCCCCGGCACGCCCTGGAGAAGCGTTTTTGGATCTGAAGGCAGAGTGTGCTGAAGTGACAGGTTTACCCTTCTGAGGCACTTCCATTTTGCAGGTTTGACTTGACGCGTCAGGCAGCTCCTGGGATGGTGACCCGAAAGGGTGTTCTAGGAGAGGCTGTGCTCCAGGTGACGTTTTTAATCTCTCGTCTCTTCCAGCTACTGCGTTTCGCTGATCAGTGTGCCAGGCGGAGCGGCCTCGCTGGCGATGCCAGGTCTGAGTTCCTCTCCCCGTCTGCCTCTCGTTCCGCACGCGCTGCCACGCGGCTTAACAATTGTGTTTTTCATGAATAATTTGTTCTCTCTACATCAGGCAGTCTGTGTCACTCTGCAGCCGCCGGCTCTGCGGAGGGAAACAGCCGAGGGAAGGGAACAGCCAGTGACGCTGGCCCTGCACGAGTCTGCCCTGTACCTTCCTGCACTCCAAACAGGGGCTTATTAATTTCTCCTTCAAGAATGGAGAAATTTCTCCTTCAAAGCAGCGTCCTGTGCTGCGTGCACGCACTCTGTGTGTGTCTCCCTCTTGACTGTGCTCTCTCAAGGAGCCATGTTTTGGTGTTAGCAGGTGAGTCAGACGTTGTGCCTTTCCCCAGGAGAGTGATTTGCTCCTTGCCACGTTGCGTCTCTTGCGGTGGTGCATCGGAGGCAGCGAGGGACTAGAACAGCCCTTGCCCCCATTGTGCTGGCCTGGGAGTTTGCTCTCTAACTATCCCCCAGGTCCCAAGGCTGACGCAAGATCCTTTTTAAGGACAGCACCCGCCCTGACACCCCTGGGGTGGGCATTTCACTGTGGTTGCTCTACTGGGGAGATTTCTTCCCGCTCCAAGTGAATCGCATCGCTGTGGTCCCACCATCTGCCATCTGCGCGGCTTTCCTGGGGATCAGCTGTGCCCCGAGGCAGCCGAAGGAGCTGGTTCAGCCCTCATACTTCAGCGGAGCAGATAACAGCTTCGATGGACTGTGTTATTTCCCCCGGAAAATTCTTGTTAGCGCTCTGCTGTTGACAGACTCGCAGAGGATTTGGATGTCGGATTTGCTCCTCGCCGTCCTCAGAGCAGTGTCCTGGTCACAGCAGAAATCAGTTCCGATCCCATGTTTGCTTGGGAAAGCTCCCCTGCCAGAATAGCACAGGAGGAAGGGGGCTGGCAGGGGATACCCAGGCCCCTGGGGTACAGGTGCTGGGCACAGCGGTGTCTCGGAGGCAGGAGGGGAGACTGAGGTACAGAGTGTCTGAGTCGGGACAGGGATCCAGCCGCGTGGGAACTCGGCGCTCAGACTCTGCCCATTGCAGGAGAGGGACAGAGGGTAGGGTGCAGTGGCCTAACTGTGAGATGGAAAGGGCCATGTTTTCCTAAAGAGGAGTGTTGAGGTTCCTTTCTGCCGTACCAGAGCTTTTTAATGGCTTTGACCCAACGACTTTGACCTGAAAGCCTTGCTCCTGTCTTTTTGATGACCCTTGGGTGCTGCAGTTGCGGGGCCGGTTCAGAAGCTCAGAGGCAGACCGGCGCTGTCGGATGCCACTTGGCTAACAGCCCATGGGCTGTCATTTCTGTTGGCTTGTGATATGTGGTGCATGTTTTCAAATACCAACTGGAGTTGTTTGCAAATGCCTAGTAAATCCCAAAATAGCCCCAATTTGCTGAATTTTGTGAATAGCATTCAGCCCACTCCAGTGACAATAGCAGCCTGCCTCCATGCCTCGCCGGAGCTCTGCGGAGGTTCAATAGTGAGAGGGGCGACGAGTGAGGCTGGGCGAGCAAATGTTATTATTCCAGCTTGCTGCACAAACAATGGATGCTATTTGTTTTGCTGGCTTCTAGAGCATCTTATTTGTATCGGCTCCGATTCTTTCGCTGCGTTCCTCGTTTTTTCTTTTGTGGCTTTCCACTCTTTGGGGATTCATTGTCCTGGTGAAGCGTGGTCCCTTCCGCTTGGTGCTGCGGAGCTGGAAAACTGCTGCTGGGATGTGAATTGCCACCCTTGCACGTGGGTGGGATGCGGGGGACGTCTGTCTGCGAGCATCCCTTCTGCTAATCCGCAGTGGCGTGTCCTCGGTTCCCCGGGCTCCCTGGGAAGCCTGGCAGATCAGTGGCTGCCTTCCCCTCTTGCCCCAAGCTTCTCTTGCTCCGCTGTTTACATGCTGGAAAGTTTATCTGCCGCTGTTTCTTCCTGGAGTCCAGCAATGCGACGATGATGAGGAGTGACAGGAAGGTCACAGCACAGGGGAGGAGAGGATGGGGAACGTGCCCCTGGCTCGGCTCTGCTGCCCCAGCCCGGCGCAGCCTCGCCGGGGCAACGGGGACATCCTTACCTGCCCTGGGGGCTGCTGGAGGTGGCAGCCTTCCCTTTCTCCAGGGGTTCTGCTCCGTGTGAAACGGCCCTTTGCGGCTCTTTGTGGTCCAGGAAGGGAGGCAAAGCTGCTCACGGGCTGCCCAAGCCATGGGGCTCAGCAGAGCCAAGAGGCTGCCGAGCTGCAAACCCCAATGCGAGCGTGGGGGGTGTATGCGAGTGGAATGGGATGGGTCGTGCTCTGGGGGTCAGGCAGAGGCGGGACCCATCGCAAAGCCCCAGGGTGCTCAGGCTTTATTTGTTACAGGAAGGGAGCGCTGGGTGCTGTGCTCCCTCTCTCCAGTGCTGTCTGAAGCCTCACACCGTGAGTGGGATTAGAAAGGGTAAAATTCGTTAGCATCTTAAAAATAAAAACGAAAACGCTGCTGTCTCTTCAGATTTGCTGTAGCCTGATGGACTGCTGGTCCGCACCAAGCAGTCGCTGCCTGGCAGACCTCTCTCCGAGGCTGGCTGCGGTAATTGCAGCGTGTTCAGTGTTCGTGTCCAAGCTTGGCATCTATAGCTAATCTGAAAATAAGTCACTATGTATTTCATTAAACCAGCTGCTGCTGCTTTTATTTGCTTATTTTGAACAATGCTCTGTTCTGTTGAGAACCAATTTGTTTTAGAAAGATGGTCTGTTTGTGTCAGCAGCCCACCCTGCCCCGTCCCTCCCTCTGTGGGAGACTCTCAGCAGTGGGGCTGAGCCACCGTCCACCCATGCTGCAGGGGACGGGCAGGAGGTGGCCCTGTGGGTGATGTCCTGTCCTGGGACACACATCTCCATGTCCTGGCTGTGCATCAGCCCTGTGACCTTGAACAAACTGCCTGCAGATGGTTCGGTCCCTCCGTTCCCTGTCTGTAAAGGGGAGATGGAGCAATGACTTTGGAGGTCCCTGGGTTGCCGTGAGTACCTGTGGCGAGGTGGGCTGTTAAGATTTGCCTGTAATTTGGCCAATATGAGTTGAGTGGGCTGGCTTCACCACTTTTCCTGCAGGAAAGCTGCCTGAAGTAATTGCCTGGCCTGCCGTGCTCAGCTTAGCTGGGTCTCGCTGACCGTGACGCAGTTGCAAAACAACAGCAAGCGAAGCCTGTTAACTTCCCAGATATAACCCTGCCCCGCCTCGCTGGATTCTGAAGTTGCAGGAATTGTGTTTTAAAGCTTCATGCCGCAGCTGTGAGTGTTAGAAATGTATTTTCCTTGTGAAGGGGAAGTTGAGATTCTTGGGTCGTCTCGTGGCCGAGGGGTTGTTGCTTTGCAGAGCGAAGCCCCCAGCCCTGCCCTGGGGTGGGAGAAGGTGTGCCGTCGGCTCGGGTGAGCAGGGAGGAGACCCGCCACCAAAACTTCACACGCCGCTTATGTGCAGATCCGTTCACATACAGCAATTAGGAAACTTATTTCCAGCCCGCTGTTTGCCATGACAGATTCCTGAATCCCAGCCAGCGCTTCGCGGGAGGAGCTGTCGTGGAAGAGGAAATAATGGGAATCTCGGGCTTTTTATAGCACTACCCGTTCTCTCTCGGCTGCCTGCAGGGAGCCTGATGTCCCCGGCGCCGTGCGTGGTGGGAATCACTGCGGGGTGGGCTGCCGGAGGGGGACCTGGCTCTGGGGAATGGTGGGAGCCAGTGGTGCTGCCAGTTGTAGAGCCACGAGAGCAAGCCGGTTGCCCACTCATCCAAGACATGCGTGTGCCGCGATGCTCTCTTTCAGAGGGCGCTTCCACGTCCTCGCGGCCAGCAGCTGCCTGACCAGTTGCTGCCTGTAAGATGAGCAGGTATTTGGGAATTTTTAGGAGTTGGTGGTGATTTTGGTGCCTCAGCTGTTTGGCAATTCGACTGGAGATGTGCAGGCATGCCTCGTTCTCAGACTGAAGTTGAGATCTGCTGGGCATGTGAATCCAGGTCCTGGATCACTTGTTTGTCCAAAAGTTTCTAGAAAAATCTCAGCCTTGTGAACAACAGAGAGACTGAATTTTTTTTTTTTTTTTTCTTTAAGGTTTTAGGACTCTGCTAGCTGGCTGTGAACCACATAACCAGGGGAGGAAGAGAAATCTTCCTCTTCCTTCCCAAACAGAGTCTGTCTCTCCCTGCTCTTGCTGTCTTCTCACCCTGGTTATTAATTTCTTGGATACCCCCATTTTTTTCAAACTAGTCCTTTTAATCTTCTACTTGCCCCAGGCTGGGCTGGGCTGGAAATGGGCAGCTCAGGGGCAGGAGTGCGGTAGGGAAACAGGAGCAGTGGTGATGGGAACGGGTCAGCGAGCCAGGGCTGGGACCTGCTGGTGAGCTGAGCAGTACGGACACAAATGTACAGGAGACGGCAGTGTGGGAATTTAATTTTTTTGTGAGTTGGTTTGGGTTTTTTTTTAACTAGAATTTAATTTGCTACAAGAGCAAAGGCTGGGCAGCAAGAAGGGAAGGAAGCAGATCTCAGACTGAGGATGGGAAGTGGGTTTGGTGGTGGTTCCTGCCTGCACAGCACAGCGCTGGCTGCAGAGATGCTGTGGCTCAGACCAAAAGCATGGTCAGCCTTACAGGGAGGCTGGATGGCTGTGGATCACGGGTGTCCACGGGCCCAGGTGTGGGAGCGAGGAGGAGCTGTTGCTGGAGGCCAGCGGGTCTCCTGGAGCAGATCTGGAGCCTAGGGCTGCAGGAGGTATCTCAGAGCAGACCTTCCCTGCCTTTACATGCAGCCTCCTGGACTGGACTTGCTGCTGCTAATCTTCCCTGGGGACATCAATGTTCCCTGCAGTTTTGGGAGAGAAGAACCCAATTTTATATCCCCATGTTGTCCCTGCCTCCCTTTGAACCCAAAGATATGGTGACATTTTTGTGAGGGAAACAAAAAGCATGGGCAGAGCACGTGGTTGTAAACTCCCTGGCCCAGCTCTATGTCTCCTGCTTCTTTCCATACCTTTTCTGTACACCTCAAGGTCATCTGGCTGTTTCTTTCCACAAATTGCATTTTCCATTCTCCCTCTTGCTCTCGTGTTCAGCCAAGTCCAGCTGCTGCACAGCCGCCGTGATTAAAGCGTCCAGGCTCTCGCTGCGATGGCAGAATAGCTCTAAGCAGTGGTTTCCTTAACGCGCTCAGCCTTGTCGCCCGGCGAGAAGCTGATTGACCCTCCAGATCCAGGCGGACACCTATGAAACACCACCTTGTCCCAAATGCACCGGCTAATGAGCCCGTTCCCAAGGGCACCTCTCCCCGTCCCCACATCTGGTTGCACCCTTGCAGTCTCCCTTCCTCTCGGAGCGAAACCTCCAGACTGTGAGCACACACCGTGTGTTCTGCCCTCAGTTTGCCTGTTGGTGTTTCAAAGATGGAAATGGCCACAATCCAGCACGTTTAAACTCGGAGTGATGGTGTAGGAATGTGCTGTCATGCCGGTTACTGAGGGCTCCTTCAGCGTGATGCTGAGAGTCAGGGATGCCGGTTAAGGAGCATCACTCTTTCATCCTGGCTTTGTGTGGTGAGGGCACAGAGAAGAGCAGGCTTCACTTGGCAGAAAGGCAAAGGGGAGGAAATCATGGGGGCTGTATTTATTGCTGTTAAGTGTCAGTGTGGGATAAAAGACCAGCTGGATTAATAAACTGTGCGTCAGCCACCTTGGGGACAGAGCCATCATGGCTGCGGTTCGGGAGGGAGTTTTCATCAGGAGTTCACAGGCATGGCCAGAAGCTTGTGAGACCAGAGCACTGCTGCGTAACAAGGTGACGAGCTGCGGCCGATGCAACTCACCTCCGTGCTTTCCGGGGGTCCCCGAAGAGCTGCACCCCACTGCACCAGCCCTGCAGCACCGCGCTGTGCTTGGGGGATGCCAGCCTGTGCAAAGCCCTGAACCCCGCTGGCCTCTTCCCCCGGCATCTTCCTGGAGGGAAGAACCACATGGCCGTGGTTTATAAAAGTGAAATATAAACTGTGATTAATTGTTACGGTCTCCATGACTCAAGTGGAAATGACACGGTGGCATCTGTCTGAGCCAGCAGCCGGCTTTCACGAGGGGGAAGAGTGGCAGCAGTGTTTTGGGATGGATCCGCTGCCAGGTTTGACTCATCCCCGTGGCTGGGGAAGCCCAGCAGCCCCTGAGTGTCCCCCGAGCACAGTGCGGGAGGAGGGTACCAACAGCCCTGGGCTGTCCTGCTGCACCCCACGGCGAGGTGACTGCTCCAGCAGTTCCTCCACACTTCTCCCTGCAGCTATGGTGAAACAAATTAATAGTAGCTGTAATAATTAATGCCAGCCGAGCCACGCTACAACATACGACGTAAATCCCAGTGCCCTTGCTGGGCTGAAAGTGCTGCTGTGAAGGTTGGGAGCAGCCCCTTGAAGTGCAAATCGTCGTTAGTGCTGCAGAATGGTGTGGTTGTAGCCTCTTACCCTCCTGGTCCCCACTTGCACTGTGACCAGAGGGCTGGGTGTCCCCCTTCTGCTCTGAGGGTGCTGGAGCCGAGCAGGAGCAGCACGTTGCTTCCCAGAGAAGCAGGCAGTACGTGTCATTCTCAGCATCCCAGCAGCATGAATCGGCTGAACCCATCGACAGATTTCCTCCCAGTAGCCTGCAGTCCCTTTGCTCCTCAGCACTTTTATTTGATTTCCTACAAAGATTTCCTGGTCTCCACCCCAGCTTTCTTTACTAAATGGGTGTTTTTCTATCCAGTGCTTTATTTTTGTGACTGTGGCATGCACACTATTGCTCACTTAGGAGTCACCAGCACTTTTGGAGGGGGAAGAATCAGGATGAAGGATGGCAACTTTTCTTCATTACCTTTTTTCCCGTCTGTATTAGTGAGGCTGTGCTGAGGATCACACCGGAGAGCCGTGCTGGGAGGGCGCACCGAGGGCGGCCGTGCAGCCATCGCCTCCTGCACTCAGCCTTGCACACGCACACACGGTTGTGTGTGCCGCTCGCTGCACGCTCGCAGCAGCTGAGCTTGTTTCTGAAAGGCTTAATAGCAGCTGCTCCTGAGGTCAGAATTGTTCTTCATGCGAGAAGAAGCCTTGTTCCCCTGCCAGGGAAGGTATTTAGTGGCAACTGGTTTTTGCCCAAACCCTTGCTTGTGCTACCTGTGCCTGGAGACGCCGAGAGGGAGGGCCCTGTTTTGCCCCTCTCTGCCTGAACGCCATCGGAGAGGATTTTGTAGAGGTAGTTCCCCAAGGATTTTGCTAAGTGCTGTTCTTCCCAATAATTTTCCAAATGCTATTTGTACTCCGAGGAGGGTTTTATTGCAAGCATTAACAGCACAAAGAGTGTACTGTGGCTCTTTCTCGAGTTAACTACAAGCAGCTGTTCTGGTTTGAAACTCAATTTCCTTCTTTTATGCTAAAGTTGACCATATTTTTGAGATCTGCTTTTGCAAGGGAAATGGCGTTGGGGGGGACTGCGCTGTTCTGCGCCAAGTCTCCCAGCAGCCCAGCCTGTTTCTCTCCGTGCCGCCTCAAGTTGCTACACTGAGAGCATCAGTGGGGCAAGAAAGATGAGCGGCGTGGCTGAATGAGTTTGTGTGGGGGGTGGTTTTTTTGCCTAAGAGCTGTACTGAGTCTCACCAGCTTCTCATCCAGGCGCGAAGCACAGCGAGTGTCGCTGCCATTGTCCTTGCTGACCTGCGCTGCGCCCATCCCGTTGAGGTCCAGGTGGAAGGCTCTGCAGCTGGCAGCTCTTCCCCCAGACCCTGGCTGCAGCGTTTACAAGCCTGATCCCTGATTAGTATTGCGCTATCTTATTTTTGTTAAAAGTAACAAAAATTGAAGCCCGGTCCCTGTTCCGCGATGTGAGTAGCATTTAAAGTTGATGATGATTGCAGTTCTTTTAGCCTCTTTTGTTGCACAGGGTGGTTTAGTATGTTTACCCACAGTATTTTTGGCATGTGGGTTTCACAATTTGTTTAGCGATGTCAATACCATCTGGAGCATCATCTATTTAAAGTACATTAGAGAGATGAGGAACAACCTATCATCTTTTTCCATAGGGTGCATCAAGATTGGAAATGAGAGTCATTCGGAAAGGTTTAATGGGAAAGAGATGTTCGCTGCACCGCACGCTCATCTCTTATCGCGAGCGGTTACGGCTCTGGTGCTGTTCCTCTGCTGCTTTTCCTGATTGTATTGTGCTGCTGTATAATACCTGCCTTGAAAAGCAAACAAAGCTGTCTTAAAGGCAGGATGAAGGGATGATACCTTTGACTTATTCCCCTGAATTGAGCAGGCCTGCTTGCGGGGGGTGTATCACTGGAGAGGATATCAGCTGTGGTCGGGGATAAAGGCTGCGGGGGGGTCTGTTCCTCCGCTGCTCGTGGAGGTTAATGGATGCAGTGCATGGATTTGATCCCAGTTACTGCGCTTTGGGGATGCTCTGAGCCCAGCCTGCTACTGAGCAGCCTTGTTGGCAGCTGTGGACCTGAGAAGGGAAGGACCGGGCTCCTGTGTCCCTCATCTATGGGCTGAGCCCTGGCTCGTGGCAAGCTCCAGCTGCTGAGGTGGAGAGCTCTGGTCCTGGTCCATTGGAGACCCCCGTTGAGTTGAGCAGCGCCAGGGTTCAGCCCTTGTTCAGAGGCATCCACAGAACTCAAGGGACTGTCTGGGTTTTTGGAAGGTGCAGCCTGTCTTTGCCAGTAGTGCTGGGGATGCAGGGAGGGTCTGAGTGATGCTGACTTCAGGGATCCCAGAAACCCTTGGAAATACCTTTGTCCAGTCCCGGAGCGCTGCTTACAGTTTCTAATCTTTGCAGTGGCGGGACAGGCAGCTCCAGGAGGGCAGCTCTGGCGGGCGGGAGCACGGTGCTTGCCTCCCCTCTGATGGCTGTTTGGCATCGCTGACAGTGGGGTGATGGCTGTAATTCCACCCTGTGAACCCTCGCAGGGGTGCTGGGGGAGGATTCATCCACGCCCACTACTGTGTGACCCTCCTCACCGCACTGTCCCAACTCCCGTTAACCTGGGGGGATTTGCTGGTGATGGTGGCTCCAAACGCAGCTTGCATCCTGGCGAGAGGAGTGAAGCCTCCAGATGTGCTGGGGACAGGCATGCAGGATCGCTCTTGGCCTCTCTGTCTTCAAAAGCTGGAGATGATTAT
The DNA here is from genome assembly GCA_011801015.1 of Ardeotis arabs. Classification (NCBI taxonomy): domain Eukaryota; kingdom Metazoa; phylum Chordata; class Aves; order Otidiformes; family Otididae; genus Ardeotis; species Ardeotis arabs. The sequence continues at coordinate 82,122 of JAAGAY010146110.1, read as the reverse complement.
TTGACACCAATGCAACGTTAAACCCCAGCGAACCCTCGCTGGAGGGTCCCTGCAGCTCACCGGCCCCTTGGGTGCCCGGTCCCAGCTTAGCGAGATGTGGTCGCTCAGCCGTCCCCATCACCTCTCCACTGCTTGCACTTCGTAAACTGCTATGCTGCTAAAGGGCACTCTTTGGCTCTGCATCAAATGAAAGTAATTGAACTTCCCATTCCCTTCGGTATTTAACATTATTTTCAGGTCGTGTTGGCATTAACGAGAGCCTGGCCATGGTTTGCATGAGGATATTTATAGGCCCCTATGCAGATGAGAAGTAGCGTCTCCCCGCGTCGTGTACCCGGCTCGGACGAATAAATTTCACATTGTTACTTTGAACTGGGTCACCAGAAACTTCAAAAAAAATATTCCTCTGATCATTTTGATACAGGTTACTTAGCAAGGGAGATCAACTAGTACTTCAACACAATTGTAGGGAGAAATGGATTTGCAGAGCCCGAGGCAATGTTGGGGCGGTGGAAGCTGTTCTGATACACACTCTTCAAAGCTTCCTACGTTTTGCCAGCCTTAGCATTTTTAATCATTTTGCTGGCTGACATTCGTCTGGTAAGAGAATCAAAGCGCTCCTGCGAATGGGTGAGTGTTTTACCACAACCACGCGTACAATCCCGCGCTTCTCAACCTCTTCCCCTTCAGGATGTTGCAAGGAAAAATCCTCACTGTTTTAAGCTCCAGGGTTTTTCGCTTTCTTGTAGGGGACAGGCTGTAATTAGGTCTTGCTGCTGGATTTGGCTAAGTCAGTTTGTTTATTGGAGGAACTTGGGTTAAACCTCTACCCTGGACCTTGTGGCTCCAGCCTGAGGTGCCTGGTGAGGTGTGAGAAGATGCTGGTGGCCCACAGGAAACCTCCCAGCTCCTTCTCCAGCCAAAGGGAAGTCAATATCCCTGTTACAGGGAAAAGTATCCATGAGCTCTTGCACATGCCCACAGCAATGCTCTCCTGCATCGCTGCATGCAGATAAATACCTGCTCTTAGGCAGCTAATTGAAGTTGAGACCCAGATAATAATTAAAATAATTGTGTTGAGCTTAAACAGAATGGTGACCCATCGAAATCTTGGCATGCCAGCTGCACATTCATCACCTCGCAGCTCAAGGTCCTCCTCGTTTATTTTAGCGCTGGCAGAGTGTGACAAATCCCTGTGAGGGGAGCCTGAACGCTCGCCGGAGCAGGGGGACCAGGAGCCAGCGCTGCTGCACCTGCACCGGGGTGCAGCCGTCTGTCCAGCTCTCCCGCTGGAGGAGGATGTCTGTCCTCCCGCCGCATCCGCTCCTCTCCCGTGGCTAAAAACTGATCCAAATCATGCTGCCATACAGCTTCTCCAAAAACATTTGCTAAACCATTGCTGTGCCTTGGTTTTATTTTGGTTTTGTTTTTCTAGTGGGTTACTGAGATGTTCGGATGAAGCCATCCAAATCCCAAATTTCAGCCTTTTTACGCAGCTTAAAAAATAAAAAATGACAGTGTTTCAAAGTAGAGCCGTAAAGTTGTGATGAGGTATCAGATACAAAGCCCCACCTGAAATGAATTATGCAGATGCAGATCCTGCAGTAGAGAAGGCACAGGAGCACTGGGAGAGGTGAGGGTGGCTTTTCCTGTGTCACAGAAGAACAACGTCACCCAGGTCACCCAGGGGGACAAGAGCAGAGCAATGAATTATCTCCCGGAGTCCCAAGTCCCATCATTTTAATTAGAATCATTAGAGTTGGAAGGGACTTCTAAATGTCATTCAGTCCAACCCCCCTGCAAGGAGCAGGGACATCTCCAACCCGATCAGGTTGCTCGGAGCCTCATCCAACCTGGCCTGGAATGTTTCCATCCTGCCAGGATTTGGTACTCACCGATGGGCAGAGCTGATGAAGGTGCAATTGTTTTTCGGAGGCTATTTCACTGCATGGATTAATTTTGGACACAGCGGTGTTATCTAGGTTTGGGGCCTTTTGCCTGAGATGGGACAATAAATCACAGTTACCTTTAGATTAATCATTTCTACGCATCTCCGTGTGAAGATGGCGCAGGTTTCCCCATTAGGTTTCTCATAAGTCATACCAGCTGCGTGAAGAGAATATTTTCCTATGGAGGAAGCTAAATAGTTCATCTGTGCTCCTGGCTGTCCTAATATGTTTGAGAAGTCTTTAAAAAGCCCAAGAGAAATAATTCCAGATTATTGAAAGCAATTTGTCTTGTAGAAGATGAACGTGCCTGCGTTTAACCGTGTCTCTGTATTTTGGGTCTCTGATTTCTTGAGATGTAATTGTAAGATCATGTATTCACGCTGCCCGCTCGGGGCTCCTTGCGCGCTGCGGTGGCTTTCTCGCTGCCAGCCGCTCTGAAGGATGAGCCGACGCAGAGGAGGTAGTGCCTGCACGTGAAATGTGTCTGTCACTGCCCTGGGACAGAGAAAAGAAGTTGGATCTCGTGGGCTGAGTGCCAGCTTGTTTTTTGCAGCTGTGCACTGACATGCTGGTGGGATGCACTTGACACTGGACCACTGGCCCCCTGGATGGGTAGGTGGGAAAGCCCAAGCCCATCGCACTGGGATGGGATGGAGGTGTGTGCACCGCTGTCGTTCCTCTGGGAGCACATCAAAACACCTTGATCCTGTGAGGAACTGTTGAATTTATCACGACAAGCTCGTTCCCTGGGCAGGGAGCTGGCGTGGGGGCTGTGAGCTGCGGGCTGTCCCCACAGGTCCTGCGTTTGCCACTCTGTCAATGGACCTGGGTGCTGGTGGCCCGGTGACAAGGCCAGCCCTGCTCTCTGTGCTTGCCGAGGGGAGGGGGGGGACTCGTTTCTCTGACTTGTGCTGTACAAGTAAGTGCAGATGTTTTTCTTTAGAACATGTTGCAATGGGTGTTTCTGTGGTCTCAATCAAACAGTGACATTTTCCCAGGGCGCAGCTTGCTGAGGCAGCACTGGTGAGCGGCAGCACCGCGCAGGAGGGTTATTTCTGCCTGGTTTTAAGCAGCCACCGAGAATTAGTCTTTTGCCCACAGTACAGTGTGGGCAGCAAAAGTAAAACTTCGAGCTGCAGGCGGATAATTAGGTTTCGTGCCTGGGGACCCATAGCCGAGAGAAGGGGATCAGCTGCTCCGAGTCCTGCATCTCGGTCCGAGGTTCAGCATCTCAGTCCAGACTCCTCTCTCCTCGCGGTGCCTGTGGCTGTGAGGTGAGGCTTTGTGGAGCCGTACCCAGCTTCTTGGCAGGGCCGTGCCCTTGCACCTTACCCGGTTCACAGCTCAGCATCTGTAGCAGGCCAAGGGCTTGCAGCTGGAGAACAGCCAGAGACTGGCAAAGGGTCTGAGATGTTCCTGTGGGGAAGGTCCGTCTTTAAAATAAATCTGGGAACACGTTCAGAGAGTTAATATCTGTTGTCTTAATAAAAAAAAATAGAGAGCGCTTGCTTCTTCTCCTTGGCAGCCTTTAATGAAGGCTCCTAGAGTGTGGCTTAATCGCTGTGAAATTATCTCTTCATCTGTGTGATACATCTCTGTGTCTGTATCAGATCCCTCTGAGCGGTTCGGCTGTCATGTCAGCTCCGCCACGCTGCCGGGAGCGACTCGTCCAGCCCCCTCCCCGCTCCCCTCTTGCGCTTCAGATAACACGGAGGGAATTTTTCAATAGACATAAGATGGTAATCCATAAAGATGGGTTTGCCTTAGCCTAACAAAGGCTGAGACGTTGACAAATGAAGGCCTTGCCGACGTTGCGTTGACGGTACAGCACGTGTCTTTACGGGGATGCTCTGGCCCACGGCAGAAAGCAGGGTGTAGGGGCAGAGGTTAGCCAGGGCCACCCGTGGGCACGAGTGGTTGCACCGCTTTGCTACCAGCAAACAAGGCTTTGGTGCCAAGCTCTTGGCTATTCCTGTGATATTTGGCGTGGGAACACAGCATGCACATCTTACATCTTACAGTGTTCCAGCCCATCTTACAGGGCTGGAAATAGGATAGAGTTTCTGCCCTGCCTCTGAATTACTTTGCTGTAGTCACTGTAGTGTTATTTTTTAATTCTTCTTGGCTGTGTGCAGCTATACATCTCCTGTTCAGAATAATCCTATTTGTGTTGCAATAACAATAGAATTACTGCAGTGAGCATCAAAGCCCGTGTAGGTCATAAGCGTTTTGTTTCATAATCTCGACGTGGTGATGATGACGATGACCTTTTGCTGTCTGCCTTTCTGTGTACCTGAGTCTCGCTCTTATTAAATATCCTTGCACTGAAATCTCTCGCTAATCTAATCTCCCCATGTGGCTGCTATATAATTATCTCATTTTGTAAAATATTGCATCTGTCATTCTCCCCCCCTCCGCCACTTTTGGAGCAGAGGGAGGGTGAGGGAGAGAGGGGAGCGGAGAAGCTGCTGGAGGAGGCAGCAGTAATCCCACTTAAGTGACAATTTGTACGGTGTCGGTTTGTAACCGCTGCTGCATGTGCCACCTCCGAGAGACCACGTTCCCGTCACTGGGGGAGGCCAGGAAGGGTGGCTTCAAGCAGGAAACTGGTGTTTTCTGCTTACTTTGAGGTTTTTAATAGATTTTCAGCTTGATGGTTTTGTTCCTGCTGTGGTTGCTGCCCGTTTAAGCCCTGATGCTGTTTCCTCATACGGTTCTGCAGCAAGGATGGAGAGCAGAGCTGTTCCATGCTGACCTTCCTCTCCGGCACAGGGCTGGGTGCCAGCCAGCGCTGCCCTCACCTCCTAAACCTGGGAGGGGGATTGTTCCTCCCAGAAATGCTGTTCAGACTCCTCCTGCTCTGCGAGAGCCTCACTTGTGTGGAACGGAGAAGCTCCTGGAGAAGGAGAAGCTCTTGGTTGACATGAAGGTGGCTGCTGACCTAGTGCTGGAGTTGGGCAGCAGCAGTCCAGGACTCAGGGCCCCTCTCTGGGCCATCATCTCTGCAAGGTGACACGGGGCCCTTCCACACATGGCCACCCGCTAATCAACAACTTAAAATAAAAAAAAAAAAAGTGAACACACAGCCGTTGTCCTCCTCAGTAATAACACAAAGCTTTGGGGAACAAAGAGCCACAGGGCTCCGTTTTTGTAAAATATCCCCAGGGAAGGACCAGAGCGCATCTGCTCTGGCAGGTCCTTTCTAGAAATAGCAAGTTTAATTAATCATCCTGTTTTCTTTTCTTAAACTATTTAAATTATTTTTTTTCCCTCAAGGGATAATGCATTGCTGCCTTTTAAATAAGTACTGCAGTTGTAAACTCCTGCCATACTTCTGTCTGGGAGCACATCTGTCTTCTGGCTTGGAGCACATCTGTCTGTGCCTCCCAACCCATCGCTCCCACGTTCTGGCGCAGTGGGAAAATCTGTATTTCAGAAAGGAATCACATGGATACTTCCAGGCTGCAGAGGGTGTCAGATGCAGAGCCCCTTATCTTCTAAACCCCCTTATCTTTTAATTCTGAGACATTTTTGTCTGACAGTTCATAAATTAAAAATGTTACTTAGGTGACTTTTTGCTCCTGTTTCATATGTATTTCGTGTAAAGACTTCCCAGGCGTTTGACTTCTGGGAAGAATTATGCAAAATGAGCAGCTCTGGTTTTATGTTCTTATGGGATGCGCTTGGCATGCTGCAAACCATGATGCTACAGCCAGTCACCGTGCACTTTAAAAATACTCAGCTCTTTAGGGAGGGTTGTGAAATTTTCCTGTAGCCCAAGTGTCACCCTGAAAACACATCGGATGTGTTGATTTATCGCACTGAGCTCTGAACTTTTGTGAAGTTCATGTACCGACCCTGACCTCGTGCTGCGTTTCGGTGGCTAGGGGCAATTTTGATGTAGTAACAGTTTCTCTAATGATGCGGTGATACCTGGAGTGCTGGCTAAAGACATTCGCACCAGACGTCACTGGTGAGACTGGTGAGTGCTGGACACGTGGGTTTATGGAGAGGCATCGTTATAGCACACCTTGATCATCTGTGCAGCGACAGACCCCTGGGGCTTTGCCAAACTGGTGGCTGGGAAGCAGGTGAGATGCTGCAGGTGCTTGGCTTGCATTGCCGTGCTGCTGAGCCCCGGGTCTCCTCCAGCACATGGTGCACGCTGGGCCCCTCGGGGATGTGCTGCCTGGCACTGCGCGGGCCACCAGCCCTTCCCAGGGGAAGTGGATGGTGGCTGCTGCTCCGGGCACATGAGGGTGAGCCTCTCCATCCACGACTGATGGCCTCTCTGCCTCTTGGCTGCATACCCGGCCTTCACCAGTGCCTCTGCAATTGGGTTTGTTGCTGGTTTTCTCACTCCTTTCAGTATTTCTGTTGTTTCTGCATCCTCTTTCCCTCTCCCCAGCACGGTCACAACCTCTGGTCATTGATAGTTTTCACCACCACTGTCTCTCGTTGAGGTTTGCCTTCAGGCGCTGCCTGCTCTCTGTGCTCTGTGTCCCCTGCCCGACCTGCCTGTGCTGGACGTTTCCCCACCACATGCCCTTCCTGTGCTTCTCCCACGTTTCGCTCTCCTGTCAGGCTGCTGCAAAGGCTTTATTCTCTCTTCTGTCTTTGCAAATTGACTTCTCTTTCAAAATATCCCCTCGCCAAGGCCTTCTGCTTCTTGCCTTCGGCTCTCCTCCTGCTCCCTCTGCTCTCCCTGGAGTGCATCTCTTCATCTTGTCTCATGTCCCTGCAGCAGCCCCTAAAAATACAAGCAGAGCTCCCCGATGGCTCCCACCAAAGATGGCTGCACAGCACGCCGGGAGCAAAATCCATCTCCCGTAGGCAGCTCTTTGCACTTCCATGAGATTTAAGGGAAAATGTAGCTGCATATATATTGATAAGGTGCACGGAGCAGAGAGGACAATTGAATTGCCATGAGTGGAGCATGCATCAGTGTCCCTGACAATCCGGTAATTAGCTGGCATAGAGGAGCGAGCGGAGAAATGAACCTGGCAGCTTGTTTGCACGTGTTAGGGGCTGACTCCCACGGAGTACCTGCTTTCTGCCCTGACATCTGGGTCCGCAATGAGACCTGATGGCTGCTTTCACTTAAAGTCACCGTCACCTTGGAGATCGCTAACAAGGAGCAAACCTACGGACAGCAAATCCTCACGCAGGCGCCGGCAGCCCTTACCTGCCGTAGAGTGGGATGGGGTGGTGAGTGTCCCCGCTTTGCTGCTGTCTCACCCCCCTTGCTCTCAGCTGGGGTTGTTTGCAGGATGTGGGGGGCTCACGCTCACAAAATATTCCAGAGCACTGCTCTACAGTCCCTCAGCACAGGCTGTTAAAGAATTAACCTCTTTGGAATAAGAGGGATGATGGATAATTGGGTAAATGAGAGATTAAAAGGTATGGAGTAAGTTTTCTCGGTGCTGTTGGATTCCACATAGGATCGGTGCTGTTTGGTGTCTTCGTATATAGCCTAGGAAAGGAGGCTGCGAACACCGCGCCAAAGGTGCCTGGTGCTCCTGGCTTGTCCTGCGTGGTGAGAATGAGTCAAGTGCAAAGAGTTGCAAAGGACGTCAGGTACAGAGTGGCTGCCTGGTAAGATAGCAGACAAAATGCAGTGTCGTTGAAGGCCGAGTGACACAGGTGAGGAGAAATGGTCCTCACATCCATAAGCAGTGCCGGGCTCTGACCTGGCTGTTGCTGGTGAGGAGCTGTTTCTTGGAGTTAGGATGAACACTTCCATGAAAACACTGACTCAGTACTCTGTAGCTGTCAAAAAAGCAGATTGACTGTAAAGGATTTTTGGGAAACAAAGAGAAAATGAAACCCAGAACACAGTTATGGATTGTTGCTTACATCTATGTGTGTCTGCGTGGGCAATAAATACTGTGTGCAGCTCTGATTCCCTGCTGTGAAGAGGAGTGGGGAGCCAGAGCAGGGTGACAATGGCAATGGACATCCCTACAAGATTTGCCAACATAAGCGATGCTCGAAAGCTGCAGAGGGGTGGCCAGAGGAGTGCTGCCCGGAGCTGGGCAGGCAGGGGTGGGCACCGCGAGGTCAGTAGGAAATGACTTTTCTTTGTTTCTGCTAATCAACTGCTGGGGCATCAAATTAAATTAATAGGTGGCAGGAGCAGAGCAAACAAACAGCGGCTCCTCTATGGCAGGAGGAAGGAGAACAGTGGAACTGGCTGCCAGATGAGTTTAGAAAGCTTCCAGAAGTAATTAGACAAATTTGTAAGAGGAAAATACCGTTGAGTGTTGCTGGCAGTGCCAGTGATGAGCTGAATTTCTGCACCATGAGATGCTCAGGTCAGGAGGATGCGGGAGCATCAGTGGGTGCTTGCGTGACCATATGACTTTCCCTGGACATCCCCAGTGGCTGTGCTTGGGGAGATGGTACTGGACTGATTCAGATTGGTTCACTTCTTCTCTGGGTGGCTTCACCCTGCTCCTTTGGGGATGTTTTTAATGTTCCTGTTTTTCTGGCTTCGTGAAGGTGTGCTGGGCTGTTACCTTCACTTGAAGGAGCTGGATAGTCGATGAGAGAGGCGGGGAATGAGAAATACCGTGCTAGCGTCTTCCGTTGGTGGCCACTGGTGTTCCCTGACCCTGGCTCCCCGCTTGGTGCTCGGCCAGGTTGTCACTGCTGCCATTCCAGGGAGCGCAGGAATACCAGAGCTGTGCAGGGAGGGGGAAAGCAAAGCAAATAAACAAGGAATGCAACTTAAGATCTCTCCAAGTGTGCAGTGTTTTGTGACTAATACTAACATAATTGCTGTCACGCTTTTAACATAATGCTTTTATCTCCCGGATAGACTCCTTCTTCTGGTCATTAATCTCCAGGGTTTCTAAGCGAGCGAGCACTGGAGGGATGCAGCCATTATGCCAAAGCGTGATCAGAGGTGTGCAGAGCATCCTGGAGCAAATCCGGGTCCGGAGCTGTGGGTTTCCCATGGGGCTGTGCTCACAGCTTCGCTCTGAACCCTCAGGAATGCCAGGACTGGACAATACATGTGTATTCTCTATGGTTTCTTTTCCTCTCTGTAGCACTGTGCCCTGCTGGCCCATAAACCCACCGCAAAGGCTGTCTGATAGCTCCTTCAGTGTGCCTGAGCTGTCTTCAGCCTCTGCTCAGCATCCCTCCGTCCCTCTTTAACCTTGAGTGTCACACAAATGAACCTGGGGGCAATGTGTCTGGTTTTGGGATCATGTTGGTCTCTTGCAGGATTGTCTGCTGGGGTTTTTGCTTTTGCTTATTTTCTGTTTGGCCTTTCTGGCCTGTTGTGAGCTGGGTCACATCAGCGGAGGTGCGGCTGTGCTGAACCTCCTCCCGCTGCTAGGGAAGGACCTGCTCACAGAAACCTGCTCCTGGAAGCTCGCTCCGGGTGAGACTCTCCAGATTGGTGTTGCTGGAGGCTTCCAGCCCCACAAAACAGCCGCTCCAGCAGCAACAGAGCCGAAGGAGGAGAGGCAAGGAAATCCAGGATAATTTCCAGGAAATCATCTCACTGCCTCATTTATTTACTGCAAAGGTCTCAAAATGTCACCCGGCTCCCTGAGACACCCGGCCACGCTGAGAGTGAGCTTCCCTGCGTTTCGTGGCTGCTCAGGAGGAGTAGCCCTTGCAAAACTGCAGCCTTGCCCCAGTGCTCATTTAACATGACAGTAACGCGGGGTGCCAGCCGCGCTGGATCCTGTGGCGCAGGGATGCTCTTGAGTCTGAGCAAGGCTCTGACCGCGAAGTCTGTTGTACCTGCTGAGCCTAAAATGATCTGCAAGCCACCTCACCAACAAGGGTATCACATCCCTTCCTGCTGCCTGCAGCCACTGCGGCGGAGTGAGGGAGAAGGGCTTGGGCAGGGGCCGTGGCCGGGACAGGGGAGCCGATGGGCACATGGGGCATGGGGAGGGCAGCTCAGCTATGTGTCTCCATCTCATTTGCTTTATACACTGCACACTCCCTTGAACTTGTCTGGATTTCAAAGGAGGACACCAAGCAAAACCCAAGTGCTCTCCCTCTCCCACCTTTCCCCGCTCCCTCGTCACCCATGTGAATGAGGTTCTGGGGTGTTCTTCACCATCAGGCAAAATCTGACCTCACGCGCTGCTCCCAGTGTGTCCGCAGCCAGCTGCAACTTGGCGCCGTGGGAGTGCCAGACCCAGCAGAGGCTTGTGCTAGAGGGCAGCGATACGCTGCAGAGTATTTCAGACCTTTCTGGCCTCGCTGGCCTGTGGCTTTTCCCCTCCCTCACCCCCAGAGAGTCAGAAAGGATTCCCTCTCTTGCGTCCTTCCTGCCTTTGGAAACCAGCCGTCCCTGCGGATCTCGGGGAGGGAGAAGGATGCAGCAAGCGCCTCCCGCCCGCGCTGCCCATTTCCGTCCCCGGTGCTGCGCAGCTGCGGGGTCAGGCCAGGCTGTGCTACCCACTGCTGTCCCGGGGCTGGAGGCACTGGAGGCATTTCTCCTCTTTTGACGAAATGCTTCCGACCGCGCAGTCAGAACGATTTTGACATTTTGGGGAAGGAGGGAAATCTCTCCCGGCATTGTGCATGGTTGGCAAAACTGTTGCTGACAACATGAATAAAGGTGGATGGCTCTCAATCAGCTTCCCTTTCCTATTTGTTTCTAATTCGGACATATTGTCAGCAAACCATCCCTCAGATCAGCTTGGAGGATTCTGTGTGTGGGTGTTGCGTTACGTTTGAGCTATAATGATGTTTGTGGCTTTTGACGTGTTCAGAGCAGGAAGGTGAGATGCCTTCTTGGCCTACAGAATCCTGTAGGGATTGCTGCCGGCATTGTTACCTGCTTTTTGGGTTGTTACCCGCTCTTTGTTCCCTCTGCTGCCAACACAGCCCATGCCCAGGGGAGAGGAGAGCCCTGGGGGCTGTGGCGGCAGCGGGGATTTCGGGCACTGTACAGCGTGATGTGCTGCCAGGGTTGATGTGGGTAGGTGGGAAGTGGATCCTGGGCAGCAATTTTGAAGAGAAGAAGGAAGGCTTTCCAAATCTTACCAAGTGTGGCAGAGAGACCAGGTCTTTGCTTTGTCTCTGTCCATTGAGTGGAGCATTGAAATATAGCAACCTATACAAGACAAAGCACCACGAAGCACCAAGATCTGCTTTCCTCTTGTCAAAAGACCAGTCTGATACTGGCCATCATGGGGCACACTGGGAGCACTGGGGCTGTCTGTCCTGTCCTGCGCACCGGCACCCCAGCACGTGCTGCTCCAGGGCACCCGTCTCCAGCCACGCTGCAGCTCGTCAGAAGGCTGGGCTTTTCTGGGGTGCTTCCCCAAGGGGGCTGTTCAGAGCACCTCGCTTTGCCACTTCACTCTTGGTAAGTGGGTGGCTTTTCCCAGTGAAGCGAGAAGTGAGCTAGGAAACATCGTGCTGGGAACACACTGACTTTTGTTTTCAGTAAGCATCCGTGGGACCGTGTTATTGTAAGTCCCTCAAATGTGGCCTTTTGTCTTGATGCTCTGAATTGAGCATCAGGTGTAAAAACTCAGATGAAACGGGAGCGTTGTCCAGCTCTGTGTATGTTGTTGGGATGATCCCCTCCAGTGCCTGTTCAAGCAGACAACTCCCAGGCCACTGTCCGAAGGAAGGTTTGGTTTTAAAGCGGGTAGGAGTTTATTCCCCCACAATTTCTACATCGTGTGCTGAAGTGCCCTTTTGGAGGCAGAGGTAGGATTTAGATGGCTGTGAACCCTTCCCTGCTTCACCCTTAGGTGGTGTGAGAGGACAGGGCAGGGACCATCCAGTGCTCCCATGCCAATCCCTGCTGGGGCGGCACCTGCAGAGATGCCGTAGACCCACTTGATTCCCATGCGTGAGTTTTGGCTTCCCCATCTATAAAATAAGGGTGCGGGTGCCTTCCTTTTTTTCCCTGGTGCTGTGCTATTTTAAGGGTCCTCGCTATGGTGCTACCATTTGTCCTGGGTGGTCCTTGCTGCTGGGCCTGGAAGGGCAGGAAACCATCACCTTCCTCTGCGCTTTGGCAGTGGTTTTGGTGCAGAGGGCATCCATGACCCCCCGTATCAACAGCCCAGCCCCCTGCAGCTGCTCCCCTCGGCTCGTTCCTCTCCCAGAGCTGCAACAAGTGTGTTCTCCAAGGGGGAGATTGCATTGAGTATTTTCCTTCTCCTCCAGCGTATGGTGCCATATGGGAGCGTAGCATCAGTCAATTACGGCTTCTTTTCGTATCTAAATACGATGATTTGTTAATTTGAGTGAGTGATGACTGCGTGGCCGGGATGCTTGTCCTGCAATGGCGAACAGCTTGCGCACTCGCGGAGATGGATGGTGAGCCTGTGCCACTGGATACTTTCTGGGGTTGTTTTCAATTTAGCTGTGAATTGAATGAGAAGAAAAACGTTTCTCTTGGCAATTTGATAGGCACTAGCTCTTCTGACAGATGTTGGAGTTTATTATCCCACTGGGACAATGTTTTGTAGTTCGGAATTGCTAATTGCTTCGACGGCGCGGTGCTGCGGGAGGAGTGGGATGCGGCTGTCAGCAGGTAGCGGGTGCCCCCAGCACCCGAGGACCCAGGGTGATGGACGCTGCCGCCTTCCCGCTAACAGCTTCTGATTGTGGCCACCAGCCAGGCCTCCATGCTGCGTCCTGACGGGCTCCCATGGGATTTGCCAGCGAGGCTGTTACTGGCTCCTGTCCCTGGGGAAGGGAGTGTTTTGGGGAAGAATCCTCTCATGCCAGCACTTGTCCCTGCCGTGCTGTCCCCTGTTGCTGGGTGGTGCTGGCATCAGGCAGGGCTGGCCGGTATGTCAGCGTACGTGCAGCACCAGTCGGGCACTCCTGGCATCTGGGGCGTTTAGCCCATTGGGCAAAGCCCGGCAGCTGGGGTAAAAGGTGCCTGGCAGCGCTTTTTCTTGTGCAGGTTTTAGCTCGGTGGTGCTCAAAACAGACTTGTGGTCCTCAGCCACTTCGTCTGCGTCACAGGAACTGCAAAGAAGGTTTAAGATGCACAAAAGCAGCTCACAGGAGCCATGAGCCGGTTAACATAAATTATTTGCAAGCCCATCCTCTTGAAGTGGAGCAGAGCTGCAGACGGAGGCGCGCGCTTGCCTTTGCAAACAGCGCTCGGCAAACATCAGCATGGCGGGCTTGGGGCGAGATCGCTCCAGCGCCCGCGTCGGGGTGCGCGGGGTGTTTGCTCTGCTAGCTGGGCTGTGCAGGCACCACCAGAGCTGCTTGGGGCTGGTTTAGATGAGGGTTTTAGACGGGAAGCTGTGCAAGTGGCTCTGACAGCAGCAGTGGTGCTTCGCTGGAGCACCTTCCCCTGGCAGAGACATCACCAGGTTGCACTCCTCCCTGCACCGGGGCTGTCTCTTTGCCCTTCGTTTGGAGGTTACCAAGCGTTGCTGGGACCCTCAGCTTTGCTGTCTGTGGTACCCAGCACGCCCCAGCACGGGGAAACTGAGACCCGAGGCTGCACGACTGCTCCCAGGGTGGGAGCTGCACCCAGGGGTCCCACGGGTCAGCAGCGGGGATTGTACGGGGAAGCACATGCATTTTGGGAGTCTTGCTTGCCCACTCACTCCAGGAGCCTCTTCTGGGGCAGCCCCTCTCTCTGTGACTGCCGTGACACCCCTCACTCACTCTCTGCCGCAGCGAGAGCCCGGCAGCCCCTGTGTCCTTCCCGTGCCCTTGGAGACGGAGAAGCCGTTTGCAGAGCGGAGCATGACAAGGGCAGAGCACGGCAGCCGCAGCCGCCTCGGAGTCACCCTGCGGCTGTGCTCACCACGCTGCAGTGGGATTGGGGTCCCTGCAGGGAGCCGGTGTGGCTGCTGCATGGGGAGCTTCGGGTGGGAGCACAGGGCTGGGGGTGGCAGAGGTCACCCAGGAGGGTAGCAGGCTGCTGACCAGGGAGAGCCGGCAGCACCGAGCGCCCACCCCTGCTCCAGCCCCGGGTGGTGTTTGTCCGTGAGCACGGTTACACGGGCTGTGCTCCTCTGCTCCTGCTTCACAGCTGGAGCTTCATTGCTTCCCCGTCCCCGTCCTGGATGTAGCCTGCAAGGAGCTGGGCTGTATCCATCCTCCAGACCATGCTTTGCTTTCCCACGTGGGTCAAGCAGAGCTGATGGTAACCAACACAAAAAGCACAGAGCTCCCTTGCTTTGTGTGGCAGCATCACCACCCAGGGCTCAGCTCTCTGATGGGAGTCACCGCCATGGCTGTGCATGAGGAGAAGGAGGGCTGGGGTCCCTGGGAGGACCTGGCTCCTCCACAGCCGCTGTCCCAACATCCCAGCTTCCAACCCCAGCCCTGGCGTCAAGAGCAGAACATGGGATGTGGAGGTGTTTGACATTTGAAGGTCGGTTGTGTTCAAAGACAGAGGTCCATGCGTCCTCCCTGTTTGCAGCTAATTACGGCAGGGATTAGTCCAGGCCGGGGTAAAGTCCCTCGCCGTGTTGTTAATGATGAGAATTAAACCGTCTCTGGCTCCGAAACCAAACCCCAGACCCCAGCGCTCCCAAGCCTCAGGGAAACCGGGATCTGAAACTTGGCTCCAAGCCTCCAGTGTGTGTCTAATTAAGGCTGAAAAAATCGAAACAAGGGGCATTCCCGCTCCTTCCCAACACTGTTTGTGCCCAGCCTTTGCCGGGTTGGATCTTGGCTGGGTACTGCCTGCTGGAGCTGGACTCAGTTATGCATGGTGGGGACTGAAACGCGTTGTGGTTTTGAGTGAAATTGAGAAGAAGTGCAATCCTGCATTTATTTTAGTCCATAGAGGGTTTTGTGTAAGATTGTTTGCAAAAAAAAAAAAAAAAAAAAAAATCCTAAAAATGTGATCTAAACAAGCTGATAGAGCTTGAAATAAATTTATCTCTGCCGGTCTCCTCTCGCCCCGGTCCCAGAGCCTCAGCTGTTGCTGCTCCGTGGGGCCCTGCTGTGGGCAGATGCACTGGCTGCGGCCGGGCCGTGCCCAGGGTTGGGCTGCTTGTCCGGGTGTGGGCCATGAGCCTGTGCCCCCTGCCCATCCGCAGCAGCCCACGGGCAGGGTGCTGGCGGGAGGCGCGTGGAGCCCTTTGTGGCCCTGTTGGCCTTGTGTGCCACCATGCAGGAGGGTGTCACGGAGGCCAGGACCTGGCAGGGTTTTCTGCAGGGGGCTGGGAGCCCTCGCTGCCCGCCCCAGCTCCCTCTTCCCCCAGCTCCGCCGCCTGCAGCCTTCCCACTGCTGGTCTCTGAGTGCTGCTGGGTTTTCGGTGCAGGCAAGACTCCTGTGACCGCCGGCTCGCCCCAGACTCCTGGGGGCAGTTTCTTGTGCCAGCAGCACCAAGGTGTGCAGGTCACCTCCTGCCCAGACCATCCCTGGGGCCAACTGGGACAAGCTTGTGTCGGTGGGAGGATCATAGAATGGTTTGGGTTGGAAGGGACCTTTAAAGCCCATCCAGTCCAACCCCCCTGCAAGGAGCAAGGACATCTCCAACCAGATCAGGTTGCTCAGAGCCCTGTCCAACCTGGCCTGGAATGTTTCCAGGGATGGGGCATCCACCACCTCTCTGGGCAACCTGGGCCAGTGTTCCACCACCCTCATTGTAAAAATTTTTCTCCTAATATCTAATCTAAATCTATGTCCCTCTATTTTGAGACCATTATGCCTTGCCCTCTCACAACAGGCCCTGCTGAACAGTCTCTCCCCATCTTTCCTGTAGCCCCCTTTAGGTACTGGGAGGCCGCTCTAAGGTCTCCGCGGAGCCTCCTCTTCTCCAGGCTGAACAGCCCCAACTCTCTCAGCCTGTCCTCACAGGAGAGGTGCTCCAGTCCTCTGATCATCTTTGTGGCCTCCTCTGGACCCTCTCCAACTGGATGAGGTGTAATGGGGTCTGTGGATTGTGTCCTCCAGACCTCCCCAGTGGTACCCACACCTTGCATCTGTCCCCGCTTGACCTCTGTGGGCTGGGACCTCCCTCAGGGACCAAGCGCCCTGTGCTCCATGGGAGGACACAGCAGGGACGTCACCTGGCCCGCAGCGGGGTCCCTGGGGGAGGCTGAGGGATGGAGCGGAGCTGCCTGGGGGTGGTGGTCACCGCAGGCAGTGCAGACTGGGAGAGAAGAGGCAGGGGAAACGCAGCGATGGGTGCAGGAAAGGAGGCTGCGTGGGCTGTGATTCCCACGGGAGAGATGCTGTGAGCTGAGCCCCCTCCGCTCTGCCCTCCTGGAGAGGGAGGACAGCATCATCTGCCCTGCGCTCGCACGCGCTGTGGGATGAGGCACAGCCGATGTGTGTTCGTTAGGGCTGTAATAAAATGGATTTTCTGGCTCGTGTGATATCGCGGGGACCGAAGTACCGCTGGAGCAGCAGCGTTTCCCTGGCTCCCTGCGTGCTGCCGGCAGATTTCCGACATGCTGCGTCCGTCTGTAACTCCTGAGGAGTGGCTGTGCCTGGCGTGCCGGCGTTTTCCGTAGAGGAGCTATTGGATCTGGGCACTTAGTGCTTTATTTTAACTTCTGTCAGGGCTGTGGAGAGGAGAGAGACGGGAAGAAAGGCTGAGAGGAGAAGTGATGGAAATCTCAGCTGGCTGTAGAAGAGATGGAGAAGCAGATTGTAGTGTAGAAGTCTTTGATTGACCACAGTACCATTTTGTGGCTTTTTCTCCCTCTCTCTGGATAGAGCTGCACCGTGACATCCATGCCATTAAATAGGCCATGTTCAAAAGAGAAAATTGCTGCTATTTTCCCCCTTTACTTTACTGCCATAAAAAATTGATCCCACATAGCATCCTTATTTCAAAGACTGCTAAAAAAAAAATACAAAATTCTCATTTTGGTTTCTGACAGCTGCATAAAGTGTTTTTTAAATAAAAGGGATGTGAAACATGTAAAAAAAAAATCTCAACACTCCCCATCCCCTGAAGTTTTTGCTCCAGAAAGATGCCCTTATTTTGAGAAGTGAGTGAGGAGCTAGAGCGCAAGTGTGCCAGTGTGGGAAGGGATTTTATTTCTCTCTGTTCTTGTGGCTGGTGATTGAAATTAAGACTTTGCTGGTAGCTAGACAACAGCTGGAGCAGCAAGCCCCCTTGCTTACCTGAGCTGGGATGCAGTGGACTTCCTTCAGCAGCAGAGTGATTTTTGGGGGTGATGGCAAAGAGCTCGTGCCGAGGTGGGAAGGCAGCGGGCTGGGGAGCTGGGGTCTGCTGGGACGCTTGGGGTTGACAGGCTGGAGGATGCTGGGGAGAAATGAGACATCTGAGCTGCATCCTTCTCACCGCACCAGCGATAGTCGCATCTTGCGTCTGTCCCTGCTCATCCTCCACTGGGCTGGACCTCCCTCCTGCCTGCCAGGGTGCATGGTGGCACCCTGAGGAGATGATGAGCAAGAGGAAAGCAAGAGGAAGAAGGAGGAAGCCTAGAAAGGGATTTAAATGGATAGCAGGTCATGGTAGATCTCTGTGGAGGGAGCGGATGGAGCTATGTAAGGTAAGGACTTGGTCAGCTCTGAGTCAGAGCACATGAGAAGGATGGAGTGGCGTGGGATGAAGGGAATGTGGACCTGGCAGAAGGGGGCTGCAGAGAGCAGGGTAACAGGAGGTCAGGTCAGGTCAACTCTCACTGGAGAAGTTAATGATCTTAATAAGAATCATCCCATTTAAACAAGATGCTCTTCTGAAAAGAAGATTAAGGGAGCATTGACACGGGTGCTGAGCGGGGCTGCCAGGACTCCAGCGAGCAGCAAGCTGCTGCTCCCCCTCTCTCCACCTGCTCTCCAGCTCCTCCGCCTCTGCTCTCTTCCCGATTAAGGACCAGCCTCCCGCAGCCGCCAGGCACGGGCACAACTGGGCCACTGGTGCCTGCCCAGCAGCAGCTGTGGGTGCCGCTGCAGAGCCGATGAGGATTTCCAGCTGGAGGGTGTCCCTGTGCTCACTGCCTGACTTGGCTGGGTGCCCCTGAACGTCTGCAGTTAGTGGAAATGATTCCTGGGGAGAAGCGTGGTGGCTGTGGTACAAGATATCTGTGATGACGTTAGGTAGGACGAGGCTTGGTAGAGGACTGGAGAGGGAAGGTGCCAGCACGACAAGCTGTTTGAGCCGCACGGGTTATAAATGGTGTCATCAAAGCAAGAGCAGCTGTGTGCCCAGCCTGCTCCCTCTGAGCGAGCAGGACCATCAGCGGGGCTATCAGATGTGCCACCAGATCCTCCCCATGTCTTCTCCCAGCTCACATTGACATCTGTTTGCCTTTCGTGTCCAGCAGGCCTCTGAGTTATGAGGCTCTCTCCTCCACCAGGATCTTAGGGAGATGATGAAGAGTTAGATGAGCTCTCCATAAATAGCTCTGCCATTAAAAACCCTCCGCTCCTGTTTTAATATTAGCGGGATTAGCTGTCTGCAAAAGTATAGGCTTAAGACTCGGCGGTAGGCTTTGCCCCGGTAATACGTCTCTATTTTCTCAGGCTTGATTTCTCCAGCCAGCCTGGACGCCATAAATTTTGCTCTTCTTTACACCTCAGGTGATGAGTTACTGTTTCGAGCCTGTGTCCTTGACTAGCCAGAGACCCTTCAAAGCTGAATTTTGTGCTTCCCTACTCTGAAACCAAAGAGGTCCTTACAGAAAGGACCAGGACGCATGTAACTGTTAGGGTTGAAGGATGTTACTGGTGCGGTTCTCCAGTCTCCGAATTAATCTTATTTTTGATTAATGGCCTGGACACAAAAGAGGATGTGCTAGTCAAATCCATTGGTGTGCCACGTGCATTATGCAGGTAGAGGAGGGTCAGGCTGTCACCCAGGAGCCCCATGACCTTGAGGACTGGGCAAACGTGAAGAGGCTGGGGTGGAAGGATGACACAGTGCAGAAGGGTAACACAGCACATGGGTGAGCACGAGAGCTGCTTCTGCAAGTGGGGGGCTGACTGATGGGAAGGTCTGAGCTATGATTGTTGGTTGTAGGGTGAATGTGAACTGCTGACGTGATGTGCTCCTGGAAAAAGCACTTGGAATCTAGGGGAGCTCATAGGGGAGCCCCACACAGTGAGGCAGGAGGTCAAAATGCCATCCCATGGACTCTGGTGAGCTGTGGTTTATGGTGTAAAGCAGTGATCAGCAGCCATGCATGTAGTTTGCTGCCGTGGGAGCCCCAGCAGCCTGGGAGCAGCTACCAGTCCCCTTCAGCCACCCCTGCGATGGCTTCCGGGAGGGGGAGAGATGGGGTCTAACGGGAGGACCTGTCCCCACTTCATCTGGGGTATCTGCCTGCGAGCGTGAGTCAGAGCCCAAAGGCTGGGGGGCAATGCTGCTGTGCTTGTAAATACAGCCAGGGGGTAAACGTGCAGAGGGACAGAGGTTGTTCAAGCCCATGTACAGCATCAGCCCCGGAGTAAATGAGAAATTTCTGGTGGGTAACTCTGGGCTGCCAGCCTGAGGGTTTCTAAGCACCAAAGGAAGCTGATTCTGGAAAATCCCCCTACCAGCAGACGCACAGGCAATCAGCTGACCTGTCTTCTGGCAGGTTCGTTAGCAGTTTCCAAAGGGTATTCCATGAAGTGGGTGCCTGTGGTTGGTGACCGTGGGGCACATCCCGTGCCACCGTGCCTCCAGCCACTGGAGAGCAGAGCCGGCATCTGCCCGTGCAGCGTGCCAGCGTGGCTGAGGCGCTGCGGTGCGCTGCCTGTTTGTTTTGGGCTTGGGTTTTTTTTTTTCACTGCAATATAAACCCAGTGTGTCTTTAAGGCCACGCATGTGTAGGGGGATTTGCTGATGGCTCATCTTTCTAGTCGGCTTTTTCAGCTGAATGTCAGTTTATTGCTTTTGCAAATTGTCTTGTGCCTACACAGAACCGGCTGCCTCAGCAGAGGGCTTTGCCAGCAATGTGCTCCATAAAAGGGTTATTAGGATAACAAGAAAGAAAACAGAAACCTTTGCAGAATCATAACACTATAGCATAGCCCTCCCGCTCCCCTCTGCCAGTTTATTACCCTGAAGTGCTTCAGAGTTGGACTTCAAACCGTTGTGCTGCTGAATACAAACAGCAAGGTTAAGGTACCCTAGGCAGGAGCTAACTCTTCGGCAATTATCTGGTCAATGGCCGAGCACCGGTCTGTAGCTCGGTGTAAACATCATCAGGAAAATATGCACAGTTTGCAAATTAAAAAGCAATTGCATCGTCTCGGCTCGAGCCAGAAGCCGCCGGGTATGATTAGAGTGTCACTGGTGTGGCCGGCTGGAGCATCCTTCAGGTCTCTGACATCAGTCCTGCGTCACGGGAGCCTGTTGCTGGGTGTTTCTGGTTTATCTGCAGTGGTTCTGTACCTGTCTGGGGGGCATGTTTTATCAGATGTTTTTGTTTTCAAAAAAGGCACAGATTTCACCGTTGAAAGGAAGGTGGGCAGAAAAAGGCAAGAAAAAGCCAAGGTAGTCTTTTGTGGCATTTTTGAAATGATATTGTGTGTTTCTAAGCTTTACGGAGAGGGAAATGTTAAGCAAGATGTTCTGGTTGACACACTGCAGATTTGGCTTGTTTGTTGTTTTTCTAACTTTTGGGGTCAACTTGTATAATAAAAACCCTTATTGGTGCTGCTCTTCTCATCCTGGCTTGTTCTGTGCCTGTGGTGCCTCACAGCCCGCTCTGCGAGAGGGGGGTTGCTCCCTCTTGTTTGGAGGCAGCTAGGACAGACGGAGATTAAATGACTCAACCAAGGCTGCAGAAAGCCTGGGCAGAGCTCACGTCTTTCAACCCCCAAAGTAGCAAAAGGCAGGACTCAGCTGCCTCTTTCTGTTGCCCGTTTCCCTCAAGGCTTAAGAGAATTCATTGCTAATTGTGGGCTGCACGGTGAAGTGCTGAGCTGAGACTTCTGGAGGTGAGCTTTGGAGGATGTCATGGTCCTGAAGGGATTTGCACGAGCACAGGTGGCCCGGTTGGACCTACTTGTTCCTGCCTCTGTCTTTCCCAGCCCTATTATTTGGACTCTGCTCTGCTCCAGCTTTCACTGTCCCCATTCACTGAGCTCTTTCCTTTCCCTCCTTGCTGTTTTCCTGCTTTCTGCCGGGCCAGGAGAAGTGGTGTTGAGCTCCGAGCGCGAGGCAGAGCCTGCTCGGGGCTCATGTGCCAGGTGCCCAGAATCAGTGGATGGAGGTGACGATGGGTCAGAGCGGGCAGGGTGCCTCACCCCGGGCACTGACGGTGTCTGGTGTGTGTCACCAGCCCCAGTGGTGCCTGCTAGACCCTCTGCCAGCTGGAGCAGAGCTCAGTCCCTTCCTAAGCACATTTTCCCAGCACAGCCCAAACAGCGGCCTCCTAAAACGGGAGGCAGCCTCCCTACCCTCCCAGGAGCCTGCGAAGGCCACCTTCTGTCAGCTCTGGTATCCCGTTCCCATAGCAATGCTTTCTCTCTGCTGCTGGTGGCCGGTGAAACGCATGACGAGACTCCGATGTTGTCCTTGATGCTGCCAGACTGTGACAGGCAGGGCAGGGATGGCAACACTGGCCGCTTTCCGACGTCCTTTACCAGATCGCTCTCCCAGTCGGCTCCTGTGGTGGGAATACCCACTGGAGCATTTCTTTTTGAGACGACAAACGACCTAGCAGCTTGTACACGGGTCGGTGTCGCTGGGAAGAAGCTGTGCTCAATGTCCCCAGGGCTGAGCTGCCAGGAGCTCCCCGGGCTCCTCGCTCCAGACCTCTGCTCCGGCGGTCTGGGCCACGCATGTGGTGACAGTCCCTTGGGTACACGGCTGAAACGCAGCCTAGGGCTGATGGCAGCATCTTCCCAGCGCGCTCAGCCACAGGAGAGGCTCCAGGCAGGTGTCTTGTTGGGGACCAAAGCTTCCAGAGGAGGCACCTGCCCTGGGTGCGTTATCTGATGCTAATGAGGGGATGCTGGCGTCTCGGGAGGGCGGCAGGGAGCTGGGAGCAGTGCCAGTGTTGGGCTCCCGCTGCTCGCTGGAGCACAGGGAGGTGACTGGGCTCCCCTTCGTAATTCTCCATGCAGAGCTGGCCCCCCAGGGTGCTCTGCCTCAAGCACTGCTTCATCTTCATGAGGCATTTTTTTTCTGCAAGGGCTTTTAAGGCCATTCCTACCATCTATGTGGTCTTGTTACGCTACAGGCCAAAAGTATTCCTGCTGACACCAGCGCCTTTGCATCAGATGCCGTTGGGATGACTCGTGCTCCTCTTCTGCTGAGGAAGATGGCTCCACTGAGCTTGGTGGAGGGGTGCTCAGAGAGTGGGGTCACCACGCCGGCATCTGGTGAGACTCGGGGCTGTCCTGCTCCTCTGGAGAGGAGCTTGGAGGAGGGGCTTTCTTGCTTTCCCTCTCCTAAAATTGCATTTTAGTGCCTGTAAATACGAGAAGTAGTGCTGAGAGGGGCTGTCACCAGTCAGGCCTGGTGTGAAGGCATCCAGCAGTCGAGGTGATGGAGATGGGAGATTGCCAGGTCACCCCTGCAGCCTCCCTGGAGCAGCCAGCCATGCCTGGAGAACCAGTTGGGGCTTGCTGTGTACCGGCCAGGATCACTGGCAGCACAGCAGAAGTCACACAGGTGACCTTGGCAGGGACGCAGCCTGGCCAGCTGGCTGGGTTGGCACCGCTGCTCCAGCCAGTGAGGCTCGGTCCCCGGGGAGCAGCCTCACAGAAGGCTCTGGCACCTCAGACCTGAGGTATCACAGCCTGCGGGGCCAAAGGTGCCCTGAAGGTGTCCCAGCTCAGCAGGGAGCTGGGAGACAGGGACAGGGTGTGCCCGGGCTCTGGGATGGGGACAGGGACCAAGGTGCCGGGGCATTGCCTCCAGAGCAGCTGCTACTGTAGGCGAGCCGGTAGGAAGGACTAATTTTTCTGGTTATTATATCCAAAACTGGAGTCAATTTGGAAGGAAATGATACTGTGACGGTTTTTTCCTTTCCGATGTATTTCATGCTGATTGTGCGCATGCAGAGCAGGCGCTGGAATAAGCTGAGTGCTGCTCCCCGCTCCTGTTTCACCTTGTTTTACTTTCAGGGGAGAGGAAAGGGAATAAAAATGTTATTCACTTTTCTCTGAAAAACTCTTGACATTTTTCCCACAGCTCTTATACCAGAGCTAACCTTTCACTTGGAGTCTGTTGGAGGAAATCAGTTATATTGGATGCTTTGGTGTGATAAGTCTCCTCTCCCTCCATGTCCTTCGCGCGTGTCGTTTCTTCTCGCTGTTATTTCCGTACCTTCTCTCTCCAGCCTGCCCTCCTCGATTATGTTTGGAGCCATTGGGGCGTAGGCAGTGTACTCCATCCCATGTCCCACCTCATGTGCATCCCAGCCCACATTGCGTGTTTGAGCGAATTGGGGAGCAGGCATCTTCCCATATCCCCCCCATACCCCATGTTCAATCTTAAATGGCAAACGGGTCACTTTCCATTTAAAAAAAAAACAGATGGAAAGGGAAAACCAACAAGAGCGATGATGAGGTTCAGTTTGAGGCACCAGCTAATTCTGCTTGCCTGGGTTTGATGCTGCGTCAAGTACCAGCTCAAGCCGTAGACCTACCACAGAGAAACTGCAGATGTTTGAGCTCTCATCCTCCTGTAGCTTTGTACATACATTGTCTGCTGGGGAAATGCTCTATTTTGGGAAGTGACTAGAAACGTTTACAACAAATGATATAAAAATCAATAGCCTTGCTGCTGAAGGGTCTGCCTTCCCGCAGACAGTGAGCTCCAGGAGAAGGCATCTCGGCGCTCTGCTCCCAGAGCTTCCACCTCGGCGCGGTCCTGCTTGACAACAGGTTACCCCGGGAGAAACGATAACACCCTCGTGTTCCAGTTTGTAAGGTAGCAATCAGATCAGGTCAGGTTTATGATCCACCTAGCTTATTACTATCTCCATTAGTAGCTGCTGGCAGATGTTGGGGGAGAAGGATTATTACTCTCGCAATGCATACTTAGCTGGCAGATTATTGAAATTTCTTTCTAATCCTAAGCAGTTACTTGGGAGGTATAAATCCTTGAGTGATAGCACTTATATTCCTCTGTACTTTGATCTCGGCTAGCATAACCGATGATACTCTGATTAATCTGACTTTTGTTCCTTAAAAAAAAGTATTGCGTCCCCAGCATCTCGAGGCATTGAGTTCCACAGGGAACTGTGGTTCTCGTTGTGAGATCTAAACGTTTAAATAATCGAGCTCAGAGGCACCTTCTGTCTTAAGTGAGGGTTTATGCATTTCAAAGGACACAGAGGTATTTCTTCTTTTAAGTGAATCAGATCTCCTGAATGTTTTCAGTCTGCCGCTGCCCGACTTCCTCCTGTGCTCCCAGCAGCCACGTTGCTCTTCCCTGCCCCACATCTGCCTCTTCCTCCTGCTCGACGCGGCAAAACCACGTGCGGTGTCACAGATGAGGGACCCACTGATTTATAGACCTACTTGCTATGACAGTTTTATTTACCGCTCGCTTCTGAGCACAAACTAGCGTCTTTGGACCATTGCTTACACTGAGATGTTTGTGCTCCAGAGTGCTTCCATCTCTTCCTTGAGTGGTTCAGGTTAATTTGGAGCTACATCAGCATGCGTGACGGGTCCTAATTGTTGTTGCCCAAAAGCGGTACCCCGGATGTGCTTGCCCTGAATTTCATCTGTCAACATGCTGTTGCATTCCCTGACTGAGCTGACTCCTTCCAAAGCTGCTTGCCTGTGTCTCTAGTCCCACCCGATGTCTTTCCTCTCTGTAAATTATTGCCATCTTCTCACTGCATATGTATTCCCACTTGGGATGCTCCACTGTTCCCTCCTACAGGCACCATTTTGGTGCCGGTGCATTGGAAGACATCCTTCACCTTGTGCTTTCCTGTCGTCTTCCATTTCTCATTGTCCAGACTGACCAGGCCCAGCTGAGATCTGTTGCACGGAGGAGCACGCTTTGAGATTCGTTTGCTTTTCAGGAAGCGAGGAGGCAGCAGCAGCTGAGCAATGATGCACTTTTAGGAGTCCTTGGAAGAAAGGCTTTGGCACAGTCTTTCTCAAATCAAATCTCCACCCTCCCCTGCACTCGTCTTTTTTTTCTCTCTTTCCTCCCAGTTGAACAACAGAAAATTAGGACGTGGTGGAAAAGGTTGAAATGAAAGGCAGTGGTTCTGCTGGACTGCAGGCTGGGCACGGCTCAGCTCTGCCAAGGTGTTTGAAGGGAAGACAAATACCCATCGCACAGCGCCTTGTACCATTGAGGGGGAGTAACTCTGGCTCCCTCCTCGGCTCCGGCTGAGCCCTGGCTGGCGCTGGCTCAGGGCCCGGGGTCTGGCAGCCTGCTTTGAGAGACAGAATGGAAGACAGACAGAAGGACAGACAAGAGAATTAGAAAGCAAGGGTCTATGTGCAGATATTGCAAGAAAAGGTTGGAGGTTTTTTGGAGAAGACACAGGTAAAACGTGGCAACAGCCTTCAAATACATAAAAGGTTGCTGTTGGTGGGGAGGAGGCAGTAACAATCCCCTCCTCTTTCCTCATACCTGCGTGACTTTTAAACTCTGGTATTTTCCCTTGCGTTCATCCCCTTTGCTGCAACTTCACCTGCCACTGCGTAGCGTGAGCCAGGGGAGCGGTTCTACCTCTGCCCCATGCCGTTCCCCACCGCTCCAAAGGAGCTGTGCAGTGCAATGGGAAGCTCAGCTGAGGGATCCCAAAGGTTTAGAGACCCGGTCTCAAACACAAGATTGAATTGTATTTATCCTATATCGCGTAATTTTGAAGGTCATCTTCTAGCCAGACGAGAGGAGCATGAAGTGGGTATGCTGGCATTAGCTTGTGCTTGCTGCGGTCGTGCTAACGGCAGCCCGACAGTGGCCTGGTTCGCTGGCCCCTGCATCGCTCTGGATTTCAGTGTGGGTGCTGTGCTGGTCACGCCAAGGTGCTGCTCTCTAAGCCAAGAAGGTTTCCGAGGCTCCTCTCCAGGGCCCACCGGGGTCACAGCAGCAACTGCTCGACCACGTGCTTCCACCCTAAAGTGGGACATGCACACGTCCTTACAGATGATGTTGAATCAGCACCTCCACACTTCTTATCCTGCTGTAAAATCTTTGAAAGCCAGTGATAACTTGAGCTAGAGATTTCTCCTGGCTCCAGCATTTCGGATGCTCGTGCGCTGAATGATAAACTGCTGAGCATCCCTGCAGCCGGTTCAGCAGGGACAGCAGTAGGACACAATACGCATGATGGTCACTTGAGATCCGTACCCTTTCGTTTGGCTTCACCACTTACCCTGCTCAGCCTTCAGCAGGGACACATCTCCACAGCATTTATTTATATATTTTCCCTCCCCTCACTCTTCAGAGAAATCAATTCCATTCCCCAAACAATGGCGAAGGCCTTGAGGAGATATTGATCTGTGGCAGAGCTGGAGAGGGGAGCGTTTGTGACACAGAGATGCTCTTTTGTACGTAAAAGATAATTACCAGATCATGGGGACACTTGCTGAATAGGATGACATTAAATAGGCATCAGGGTGAAGGGCAC
Organism: Ardeotis arabs; assembly: GCA_011801015.1. NCBI lineage: Eukaryota > Metazoa > Chordata > Aves > Otidiformes > Otididae > Ardeotis > Ardeotis arabs. Next base: position 55,729 of record JAAGAY010146110.1, on the reverse strand, counting down.
CGATGCCTGAAGCATCGAAATCGTGCTGTCCTCCCCAGCAGCTCCAGCTCCTCCTCCCTTCTTTCCTCTGCCGTTTCTCTGGCTCCCCAGCGCAGTCCCTCCTTTTGTCCCCCTGCTCTTTCCCGTTTCATCTCTCTGTCCTGTCCCCGCAGTTCCCAGTAGTCCTGTCTCCCCCACATAAATACTGGGTAGTGCTGCCTTGGATTGCAGCCCCTCCTCACCAGCTGGGGATCCCCACTGCAGCAGAGGCGTCCCCAAAACCAGAAGGGGCTGCTCTCCTTGCTGAGGTTTTGCTGGTGCTTCCAAGCCCTGGTTTATTTATTTGAGTGCTAGAAGGGGAAACAGACCCCTTGCAGCAGCACCGAGCACTGTAGCGGTGAACTCCATGGTCATTTTAATGGTTTTCAGGCAAAAGGGTCTTGGGTGGGGCAGGGGACTGACCCTCTCCAAGGCATCCCCATCAGCCGCTGGCTCCAGGGTGCACGTCCCAAAGCAGCAAGGGCCTTGGCACAAGGTCTGTTGCCAGATGTCACGTTAGCAGGCGGCTCTTCTGCTTGTGCTCGGCGTTGCGGGCACTCGAAGGCACGTGGAGACGTTCGATTGCAGGGCTGGATGCTGGTGCCATTCACCGATGACTGGGAGAGCCGCTGCCAAATGCCTCTCGTGAATTGGCACAGCACAATGTGAAAAGAAAAACACCACAACTCAAAATACTGTGTCGTAAAATGTCCCCTTTTATTTACACTGCCACTGATAGTATTCTCTTAATCGCTCACTGATACACTACAAATGGATTACGGTGCATGGTGCAGGATTAATGGATCCCATGTAGGATGAGCCGCCCTCGGACCACGCGCTCAGCAGGCACCCCTGAGCGGGGCTGCTGCCGCTGTTTCTGCCTGGATCCTGCTGCTCCTGTGCTGCACCTTCGGGTTTTCCACCTTTGGGTTTTGCCCTTTTGGATTTTGCACCATTGGTGTTTTGTGTCTTCGGATCTTGGCCAGTGAGGTGCAGGGCCGAGCAGGGTGTCAGAGCAGCAAGCGGTGCTTTCCGTGCCTCCGTGTCTGGGTGTTATGAAATCTCTTGGTGTTATTCCCTGCCATCACCAGGCGAGAGCTGGCTTCGCAGCCTCACCGGTGCCATGTGAAAGCAGCAGAGCAGGGAACCTTGTGCCTTTAAAATGTAAAAAAAAGTCAAAAATAAAAAAAAAAAGCAGCCCATTACCCTTATTGAATAAAGTACCAACAATTTTTTAAACTCTTTTAAATATTGTTGCTGCGTTTCCAGCTGTTAAAATCTTCTGTATTTAGTTATCGTAATAACAAAGTGCTGCGGCTGATTTGAGCAGCGGGGGGGCAGCCCCATTATTCAGGAGGGTTTTAAACGGTGGGGTTTTCTTCCTCGCAGCAGTGCTCTCTCACCTATTAAAAGTTCCCTTTGTTGCCTTGGCACCTCTGGACCCGGTGGCGGAGGTGGCACCCGCGCATTGGCGCAGGGCCCCGCCACCGCTTAGCAACGCAGCGATGCCAGGATGCTGGGGAGCCGGGCGTCGCGGGTGTCTGCGCAAAGCGGAGCAGAAAATCGGCGCTGCTCCGCCGGGGAGGCGTCGAAAGGTCCCTCGTTGCGGGTGGCAGCAGCTGAGCGGTGTGGGATGGGGCCTGGCAGCGCATGGAGAGTGGCTGGTGGTCCACGGAAGTGAGATGTTTGCAGAGCGCTTGGTTTCCTGACCCCAAACTGGTGGGGATGGAGAAGCGGGCAGAGGCGGCTGGCGTGGCAGATTGTTGTGGGGTGGCTGGAGGAGCAGGAGAAGGCGGCAGATTTCCTTTCTGTAGAAAAGTGCTGGTTTGGTACCATCTCCTCAGGGTGGTAAGGGTTGGCGGAGATGTGAAAAAGCGTGCAAAGACTTTCAGAAACATCTTGAACAGCTGGGCGGAGGCAGCCTCTGGGCACCGCAGCACCAAAGGAGCCGGTGTGCGAGTGTCCCTGAGCTGGCCGGCGCAGGCAGTGGCCCCGGGAGGAGGTGGCAGAAGGTGCCAGGTCCAAGTGATACCAGGGCACGGTGCTGCTGCCAGCCAAGCGGCGGGCAGGGCTGGCAGTGGCCTGGCCTCTCAACCATGGTGTTTTGGGTGCCAGGCCATGTGAAAGCCTTGTAAACAGCAGTAACCGAACTGTCCCTGGTCTCCCACCACAGCGGCGTGTTCCCCAAAACGCTACCTCCGACCAGCGGAGCTTTGTGGGTAATGAGATGCAAATTGATAGCGAGACAATAAGGCTGTCTTGTGAGCCCTTCGACGGGGCCAGTGTTTAAAAGTCAGCCTGATTGCCTCACTGGCAATTTGCATAGCATTAACCAGAGAGATTTTCTTTTTAAACTTGAACTTTTTTTTTTTTTTTCCTAGAGGTCACCTCAAACTAATTACAGCTTCAGCGCCGCTGTACAAAAGAGGGCTCTGCGGCTGCGACGGCAGGGTTGGTGTGTGAGGAGGAGACTTTCCCAGCACGGGGAGGGAGGAAACGTCGTCTGCATGAACTCGGGCGGGTTTTCATGCGTGAACCGAGATAGTTTATTAAGAGAGCACCGTTGGGTGCCTGCAGGTGCTGAGCACTGCGTTTGCTTTGGGAGACAGCAGCGTCAGGGCTGGAGCCCCAGCAGATGAAAAGGGTTGATCCTCCTCATTGTTATCTCCAGGTCAGACATAACCTGTTTGGGTTCAAACTGGGCTGGTGTTCAATGAGCCTTGCAGTTGGACTCGGTGATCATTGTAGGTCCTTCCCACCGGAGCTATCCTGTCCTGTCCTGTTCTGGTTTCTAGCAGGTCAATAACCGATATAAACCACTTCATGTAGATCTTTTCTAACCCAGTTTGGTTTGACTGGGGTGAGGAGCAGGGCTTTCACCAGGCATCAGGTGCCAGCAGGTCTGAGCAACGGCCTGGAGTGAAGGCAAGTTGCTTGGAGGGAGCCGGGGTTGCCATCTCTTCTCCGTGGAGCAGGCATGCAGCTCTACGGTGGTTCAGCTAAGCCAGTGCCAATGCATGGCCAGGCAGTGCGTTGACGGAGCGCCTCTCGTTATTGAGGCTGTCTTCAAGATGTGAAGAGCGCGCTCCATGCTTGGTGACCTTGGGTGGAGTTGGGATGGCCCTTCCAGACAGCGTCTGTCTGCCACAGTGCTCGGTGGATGGGGTTTGCCACTGGTTGGGCCGGCAAAGTGGTGAGTCCCTGCCATGGGAGACAGCGCGCCGGTGCAGTAGTGGGTTTGAAGAGCCAGCTGGACAATTTAATAACCATTAATACCATTTGCAGTTATGCAGGCTATGGCCATGATACAAATAATTAAATCTCATGCTTCATAGCATCAGCTGATCGCTTGCTGCAGTCAGGAGTGAATCTCCCACGCAGAGCGTGCACGACTGATTAACTCCTGTTAGAGAGGTTTCTTTATGTCTTCTTCTGGCTTGTTCCTCAGTTTCCTTCTTCGTGCTGCAGCTGCAAGGCTCAGCACCAGGCCATCCCCTTCTCCTCCTTCCCGAAAGCCCAGCACCTGCAAGGTCCCTTGGCAAGGGTGGAGGCAGGCCAAGTGTGAGTCTTCCCCAGGCTCCCCACCAGCACCAGGCACCCTGTCCAGGTGATGCTGGGGACCTGACCGCTCTCCAGTTCCCCTTGGTCCTCCCTGCTGCTGCTGTCGGAGATGCTCGGAGGAACATCCCGGCTCCCACAGGCTGGTCTGCAGGTAAATCTGCCTGCTGGGGGGCATCCTTTCCTCCTGCCCTCGGGTCTTCAGGCTGTTTGCTCGTTTGCCTCCCAGCTTCTGGCAGTCCTCAGATCCTGAATCCTCGGGATCTTTCCCTCTGGGCTGCCATAAAGCACTTGTCGTCCCCTACCAAGCTGGTGGGTGGCCCTGGCCTCATCTCACAGTGTTCTTCAGCCTCCTCCTCCTCGTCCTCACCTGGAGAGGCTCCTCCTTCTAGGCTGAAGCCAGCTGGATACACACACATTGTCTCCTTTCTCCGTGGCCTCCTTCTACCCAGAATTTTAGCATATTATCTGAGATGTTACGCGCAGGAGCAAAGCTCACAGCACTCCTCCAGTTTTGGCAGTGGCTCTGGCACCCTTGATGTCTTCTCCATCCCCTGAGCAGCCCCTTTCTGGGACAACACACCAGCCAAGCCTGGGAGGATGAAGATCAGCAGCATGATGGCACTGGGTCTTTGAGCAACGCTGGCTTAGCAGGTCACTGTGGCTCTGTCCTGCTTAGCCGGGGACAGCAGAGCGGCCGCTGCCATGGCTCTGTGCCTCACCGAGGGAATCGGGGTGGGAAAACTGAGCGGAGAATATTTTTATGTTTTTTCCTTCTTTTTTCTTTCCATTCCTAAAGATTGAGTATAATCAGAGCTAATCAGAAAATTATGAGCTGTCTGATTGCTGATTAGATTCCTAATGTTAATATAGTCAAGAAGCCTCTCTTAGCGTTGTATTTTAAGAGAAGTGTAAAAATAACGTCTTAGAAGGAGCAAGTCGGAGCTGCTGGAGCAGCAGGGAACCCAGTGCTGGCTCCGGCAAAGGAGAGCAAGGTTTCACTGCTGGCAAGAAATTCAGGCCAGCAGAGGGGGAAGGGCCAGGACCTACCCAAGCTATAACCAGGTGCAGTGGCTTCAAGAGGGCGGCAGAGCCTTGGGAGGAAGAGCATAAAACCAGTCCTTCCCGCGGGTTAGTCCTTGCACAGAGCCAGACCAAGGAATTTCCCTGCGGCTTTCGCTTTTCTCTTCCTGGGAAGAGCATCTTCCCAGATAATTTAGTTCGTGCATCTCCCAGCATCATGGCCCTCCATGCCTGCTGCTGCAGGCAAGCGGCAGCCTTGGGTGATGGCAAAAGGGAGCCCGGGATGTGCCCAGCACCAAGGGAGCAGGACCTCACCTTCAAAAAAATGTGCAGTTATGATGTAGGCTCTATCCAGGGTTTATCTTTCAGCTCTTCCAGCCCTGCTGTGGTGGTGTTCCCAGTGCGGTCCCAGCCAGGCACCCTGTGCTGGGGTGGTGGCATTTGCTGCCTCGCTGTAGCTCTCACCTGTTCAGAGCTGGGCAGAGGACTGGGATGAGGCTTGTCTGCTGCCCATCAGCTGCCTCTGCAGGAAACCTCAAAATAAATAAAAAAAAACCCCAAAGCTGCAGAGCCTTGCTGACAATGGTGGAGCAGTGGGTATAAGTGTCCCCATTTTGGGCAGCCCTTGCCCAAAAGGCAGGGGTGAGATGCCCTCTGGGGTGCTGGTGAGCACAGAGAGGATGCTCCCGCGGATGCTGGTGGGAGCTGGGGGAAATCCTTGTCCACTTGCGCTTGGCTAGCTGTTGCAAAAGTCCTTAGTGCCTCTCAGGAGCAGAACTGGTGGGGATGCTGCGTGGTTGATGGCCCGAGGTTGAGGTTTTGCCTCTGTTTGAGTGCCGAGGATCGATCCGTGATGTCCCAGCATGGGGCTGGTGCCTGGAGCTGCTCAGTGAAGCTGCCACTCTTTCCACAACTTTCCTCCCCATCCCCACCGGTGCCGACACAGCAATAACTCCCCAGCTGAATGGCAGGTATTATGTTCTGGCACACTAATGTTCCCGTTAATAAGCTCCTCGCCATTCAGTGTGTGTTTTACTTTGATTCATCCCGATGGCGGTGCTGTATAATGGGCTAGAGACTGTAATTGTCCCCCATTGTCACCACTTAATAACTTAGTATGATGTTATCACAGTCATTCATATATTTTTTTGCAAACTTTGATGAATTATATTTTGTTCTTAGCGAATAAAAAAAAAAAAACAGGGAATGGTGAAAAGAGGCAGAAGTTAGACAGAAGTCTGCTTTAATTGCAGAGCCGGCTTAACAATACAAATGTCCGCAGCCGGCATCCGAGCTGCTTTTGTTTCTGAGCCTCCAGGAACAGGCCACTGGGCCAGCCGGGAAGGAGCTGCTATTACATGTCATTTCTTTTTTAAAACATCTCTATCAGCAGGAATTGGCTCTGTGCTTGGGGGATTTGTTTTTCTTTGCTTGCTCTTGACAAGCCCAACGTCAAACAGAGCAGGTGGGATTTACCTTGGTGTCCACGGGAGTGATGTCCGTGGGGTGGGTGCAAGAGTCATGAGAACGGCCGTCGTGGTGAGCAAGAGAGTGAGGATGGTGTTGGTTGTGGTGTGCACGGCTTGGGCATCGCAACAGCCCCAAAATCTACCTGTACATTTGGGGAGGAGTTTGAGCACCATGTTGAGCAGCAGCAGGTGGAAGAACTGGACCCTGGATATCTTCTCCACGTTTCAGCTGACTGGCTGCCTCTCCAGGCTGGGTGTGCGACATCCCACCAGGTATTCATGGCTCCCAAGCTTTTGTCTCTCAGTACTCATGTTTCTGTGTCTGGCAGGGGAAGGAAAAGGCCAGAAGAGATCAAACCCCGAACGCGATGAAAATCAAGGCAGGGAGATGAATGCCTGGGCTCGAGCGCCCCGGGTGGGAGGCAGGGGAGGGCTCCTCGGCATCCGCGAGGCAGCAGGTAGGGACATAAATGAGTTTTTTCCCTGTAACACATGTCCTGACCTTTTTTTAAAAATGAAATCTATTTTATTAATTTTTTCTTTTTTATCAAATCCGTCCATGAAACATTAAAAATATGACTGCGGAAAAGGTCAAGAAACGTGTAGTTGTTGAAATCTTGTTCCAGTTGATGGCTTTTCCCTTAGGGGAGCTCTTCCATGCCTTCTCCTCCCCATCTTGGTCTTTAAAACAAGAAGTGTCAAATCGCCTTGAGTTTGGGGTTTAACAGTAATGCTGAAACATGCTCCTGGAGCGGGACGGAGGGAGCACACTGCAGGCTCCCTGGCAGTGATGCCGACCATGGGGAGCTGCGGGATCAGGCCAGCATTGCCATAGGGAAACCCTGAGCAGGAATTGATTTCTCCTGATGAACGCAGAGCCCAAGGGAGGGCTGTAGGGTCTCCAGCCATGTCGGAGCCATGCGCCCCGGGGAAGGGAGAGGCTCCTGAGGGGCTGATCTGCAGTGAGAGCAGGATCCAGCAGCATGAATAAAGATGAAGCCTTGAGCCATGGGGGCAGTGGTGAGTGAGTGCGCTTTGAGTGCCTCCCCTTGGCTTGGGCAGCTCTTTGTTCGCTGTGAAAATGGAAGGCAGGGTGTTGGACGCAGGAGTGGGCACCAGACGCCCTTGCATCCATGGCGGTTATTTGCTGTGGTTTGGTTCCTTCTTTTTTTGTAATGCCAAGGAAGCTGGGTCATGACTTGGGCTTGCTGTGCTGTAAAAGTGCAGAGTCAAATGACACTTAAATTTTAGGCTCCAGACAAGAGGAAATGGGTGAACGGAAGGCAAAACAACAATCCCGCTCTGTCAGCACAGCAGCCCACCAGCAGCCTGAACTTGTTGTGGGGTCTGGAAGCATCAGTGCAGGGATGGAGGCCGAAAGGAAACACTACGTGAGGATTTGGGGCTTTGAACAAGGAGATAGAGGGGTGGGAAAGCATGCTGGGACATCTTGCCAAAGAGCAACAAAGCCTGAAGAGCTTGAGCTTTGAGCTTGGCTGAAGGGTGAAGAGAGGGTGAACAAGAATCTCGATCTCAAAAAGGGGTGCGTGATCCTTTCTCAAACCCGGACACCGGAGTAAAGAGTGTGAATGATCCCATTGGCCCAAAAGGCCGCTCAGCTGACCCTCACCTCGCTTGGGAGGGGGGAATAACTGCCCTGGCAAAACAAGGCCAGGGTGGGGAAGTGGCCTGAGATTTGCGTGTTACATCCCCGGGCAGTTTATTGGTTCTCCCTGTTTGCTGGGCATGAGCGTTCCTGGCGCAGTGGCAATGCCAGCATCGCTGGTGCTCAGGGGCCAAGTCAGATACCACAAGCCTTTGCTTACATTTTTGTTGTGTAGATTCGTAATAATGGACTTTCAAAATGAAGCATATAATTTGCTTGATAGCTTGTCAGGCCATCTTTGTGTATAATTGTGGTGAAACCGCAGTGATGGGCGAGCCCCAAGAGGCCGCCCAGCCCCGCCGAGGCTCTGCCTCGTGTCCTGCTGCTCCATCCGCTCCCGTTTGCAGCATCCAAAGCCACGGGTCCTCCCTGGGAGGCTTCGCTCGTTTTTGTTTCTTCTCTAGGGCACTATTCACTCCTCAGATAGTACATTTTCTTTGCTCAGTCTCATCTCCTCCTCCTTGTTTGCCATTCCCACTCCGCTGTGGCGCAACCCCTCTTGGTCCTGGGGCAGGGCTGCGCGCGGTGCTGGCCATGGGTGCTGGCAAAGCCCTGGGCCCTGTTGAGTGCTCCACCTGGGAGCTGTCAGGAGGGGCCCGGTCAGTGTGCCCGACCCCGCTCAGGCTGCGGGAGGGTTGCTGGTGGCCTTGGGGGACACAGGAAAGATGCCCTGCGTGTCTCCGGAGGGTTTCAAGCCAGGAAATTTTGGGGCCTCCCCTTGGGGCTTGCTGGAGGTGTGGGGTGGTGACATTTTGGTGTGTTCTAGAGGGATTTCTGCACACTGAAGATCTTCTTTAACATAAAAACTTAATAACAGAGGAGCTCTGGCCGTGAGGTGATGTGCCGTATGGAAATCCCCACGCAGCAGCAGATAATAAGCGAGGTGCTTTTTAAAGCTCGCACATCATAGCGCAGCAAGAGGTGATGCCTTAAAATAAATCGATTGTAAGTGGTTTCCAGTGCAAACTTTGTAACAGCCTCCGCTTGAATGAAAGGCAAAGAGCCAAAGGGGAGGATTTCAAAGGCACAAAAGGCCTCGTCCCAACGGAGTGGGGAGCTGGGTGCCTGCCGAGATGCAGGCCTGATGACAGACAGCAATTTGGGTTCCCAGAGATGCCCTCATGCATCTCACGGGAGCTTCTCCGTTGTTGGTACCACATGGAGCACTGGCACAGGAGGGGAGCCACTCCTTGAACTTTTTCTTATCTTAACATGGGATTTATTTCTCAAAAATAATGAAGGATGAAGATTAGGAAGGGTTGGTTTTGTCTTTGGAGACTCTGGGTGCTGAGACTCAGCTGGGGAAATTCCTCCTTCTCCTGCCCACGTAGCAAGCTGCACCGCTTCCTTTTTTAAAAAAACAAACAAACAAACTATTCCCCCAAGCTCTAAGTAAAATTGATTTTTAAGTGAAACTATCTCTTATAATTGCCACTGAAATGCCTTGTGGTTCTTGTAATGGGTTTTGAACTGTGACAAGTCCTACTTGACGATCGTAACTGGAGCTCCACAGATTATCTGAGTATGGTTTAGGGAGCAGTGTTGGATTGAAGGACTGGGAGGAGACGGGGCTGGAGCACAGGCTGAGATGCTGCCTGGCGTCCTTGCTGACCCTGCCGACACTGCAGAAGCTGAGGCTGCCTTGGGACCTTGTGCTGTAGGATGCCTTCTCCCAAAACCCTTGTCCCCATAGCTAGACTTTAACTGGTCTGACTACTGTGGAAATGGTAGAAACTTCCATGAAGCACAGACTGGGCTTTCTCTGCCCTGCTCATCTCGTGAGTTGATGATCCAGAAGAGAGCAAGAGATGTGAAACAAGCGTGATTTAAAGTTGCTGGGCTTGGATTTATCACCCAGGATAGCCTTTGAAAAGCCATTTACATCTTTTGTTTTCTTCTCACCATCAAACACTCACTAAATTGTAGAGAAGAAGGATGTCTGATGTGCAGTCCTGAGTCCTCTTCCTCTTGAGGACACTGATGAAATGAATGCAAGGGTCCCTGTGGCAGCTTGCAGGAGCAGCTCCATCACTTGCTTAGCCCCAGGGTTGAGTTTGGATCAGGCTGAGACCCAAGGAGGTTGTTCCTGTGGCTGAGGGACAGCAAGGACGGCTGTCAGAGCACTGGCCTGGTAGAGGACATCCTCCCTTATCATCTCTCCTATTTCAGAGGCTGTTGGTGTTTCAGGTAGTTTGGACCTGCTGGGGGCTGTCCTCTAGTTTCTCACCTCTGCCTTCTCCAGAGCAGCTGGCAGAGAGTGGCTGTTTGGAGCACCGTTCCCACCTGGCTGCTGGCCCAGGGGCAGTACCTGCCTGCGCGTGGCCCTGTCTGTCCATCCAGGAGGGATGGGACCAGTGGGGATTTGGCATCGTGTCAGTACCAACACAAGCTGGAGAGGGTCTGAGCAGCTGAGCTGACATTTTGCTATTGCCATCCCCAGGAACAGGCGTCCCCACAGGGGCACGGGGCACGGCCACCCCGCCCTCCTCCTCCACTCTTGGGGAGCAGGGACAGAGCGCTGACAGCCCGTGCTGGCTCCAGCTGCGTACTCCCTCGGGATTGGGCTGGATCCAGGCGCCAGAGGAGGAGAGATGGCCTCCAGCCACCCTTTCCCTCCGCGTGGCCAAGGGAGTTATTGACAAACAAGTTAGTGCTGCAAAAGAAAAATGCTGCAGCGGGTTTGGAGCTGCTGCCTTGATCAATACCCAGCCGTGGCTGAGCCCGCCGCCGACTGGATTTTAGATGACGGCTGTGGGGGTAATAAGAGCCCTGGGATCAACTGTCTCGGAGATTATTACAGGATGAGATGCTTCGCTGCTTTACAGTGTTTACTTAAGATTTATATTCCCTGTGTGTATATAAGGGAGTTGTCATCTTTTGTCGCTGGTTGATCATTTTTTGATGGCGCTGTGCACGCTGTGCCACCAGGGATTGCACAGGGGGGTGCGTGCGGCGAGTTCGGAGGGTGGGCTGGGGCCAAGAGGCAGAGCTGGTGGAAGGAGGTGGGACTGTGAGAAGTCGCCCTCTGCTCTGGTGCACGCAGGCAGACCGGGATGGAGGCTCGTGAAGCACGTGGAATGGGCTCCTTTCTGGATGCTCCACAGTGACAGATGCAGTTTTGGAGTGCCCCGTCCATAGAGTGGGGGTTGGTGCCGGAAGAGAGGGCTTGAGCCATCCTCATTCCTCCATCATGGAGGAGGAATAGCTGAGCTGCAAAACCAACTCCTGGGGGTGTTCCTGCCCGGGGTTTGGGTTGTTTGGCTTTGTCGTGTGTGTTTGTGTTTTTACCCTCTCGCCTAAACCTTTTACCTGTGTTTTCTCACCTTGGGAGCAGGGCTGGGGTGATGAGATGCTGCGTGGACCTCTCTGGCCCGGTAGTGCAGGGCTGTTTTAATCTCCAGATCTCTCCTTCCAGCTATGTGCTTAGGTGCGGGAGGTTAACACACTTGGCGCCATTCGGGAGGCAGCGAGATGAAGGCGATACCAGCCGCGCCGAGGGGAGTTAAATGAAGGCTTAGCAGGAGTGGCTCTCTGTTGGAGCAAATATCCCTGGGCACACGCAGCCAGTGTGTGCCAGGCCGTCACCAGACCGACTGTGGGGAGACACCAGGGAAAGCATCCCGGGCTCCCGGAGGAGCATCCCTCAGCATTGGCACAGGCGTGGGGTACTTTATTTGCATGGGGAGGTTTGGGAAACAGGGGCAGCATTGCTGCCTTGCACAGGGCTGCTCAGTCTCCTCTTGCAGGGTATTTGCCGTAATCCTGTTTTATAAATCCAGCCTTGGCCTTTGGCCTCCTCATGCTTCTCTGGTCTCTGCTCCGCTGCCTTCCAAGTTAAATCCACCGGTCTGACCGAGTCGGGAACAGCCAGGGCACGCTTGTTGCCAGGTGGGGCTGGGAAGAGAGATTTAGCAAAGCATTGGACCAGTTTCCCTTGGAAAGCTGCTGTGCAGAAATATTGGAGCAATACAGGAGAGCCCTGGGTGCGATGGGGGAGAAGGGGCAACAAGGGGGAGGTGGGCAGCACCCTTGCATGCTTGCTGTGTCGGGGTCAGTCCCTCTGTGCGCTGGCCTCTCAAGCAGTGGGGGTGCTGACAGCAGGGACGGTTCCTTGTGCCAAGAGAGGAGGTTGCGGTCCCTGCCTGCGCCAGCCCCAGTGCTCGGAGCGTTTCCCACCACCTCGCTCTTGGCAGTTTCGGGGCATCAGGCCGGCTGCCCCCTTGAAAGGTGCTGCTGTGGGCGAGTGCGCGTGGGTGAGCTGCGCTCGGGGCGGTTGGGCAAGCTTGTGGGCAATCGGGGCTGGGAAGCGAGGTCCTGCTGGAGCAAAGCAGGGGAAAAGCAGCAGCCTTGCATTTGGATATGCTATCAAATGTCACCCACCTCACCCCCCATCTCCCTTTCCTCGTGGCTTTCAGGAGGGAGGGCGTGCACCCAGCCATACCGTCTTAGTCTTCACCATGACCTGCCCTTCCCAGGTCTGTGCCATCCCTGAGGATCCTTAACCCCGGGCGAGCCGGTGCGCTGAGCAGGGAGCTCCTGATGGATCTGCCCGGGTGAGCAGCGAGGCGGAGAGGAGCACCGTGCAGAATACGAAAGAGGCCGGGGTACAATAGAGCCCGCGTGGCACCTTCCCCCTTGCAGACCCCTGCCATCAGGATCTCCAGACGCCAATCCCTCGCAAATCTCCTGCTGGCCTTTTATGACCTGCAGAGTCCTTTCAATTCAGTGTTTTTAGCCTCTAAATCTCCTGTCCTTAGCCCTCGGTGGCTTCTGGGGAAAGAACCGTGCTCCTTAGAGTGCCACGGCCAGGACAGTCCCTGCACCAGAGCCAGCTGGAAATTTGCAGGTGTTTCACACCTGTGCTTTATTTTTGGTAATTCCTCTAATTTTTCTGGCTGTTGGAACCAGACAATTGACAACCCCAGATCTGAAGCCTCCGGGAGGTTTCGGTGGCTGCCCTGTATGGGCACGGGACCCCTGCCCAGCTCCCCAGCGCACTACCCACACCCTGGGCATCTCGCAGTTCCTGCGGACTGATTGATCTGTAACACTTGAAAAATAATGGTTTAATTATTATTAAGGATTAGAAATAATCCTTGAGCTGTATTGATCACGATAACGTTATTCATTATGAACTCATTTGGCATTAACGGGGACATCCTGCCGCGGTGGGTTGCTCTAGACAGACCCATCACCTTCCCCGGGGAGACATGGCCAGTGGGGTTTGCTGGAGCAGCAGCACCTTCCCAGCCTCAAAACACAGCTCCAGGTCCTGCTTGTGAATAAAGCTGTCCCAAATAGCACCCTGCGGGCCCTGTCCTCGTGGCCATGGTTTTGGAGGATCCCAAGTCCAGTGATCACCCATCCCGTTCATGACAGCTCCGGGGACACTTCTCCTGAGGCGGATGTCTGGTGACGGCCCAGAGCCGGCGTAGCACCCTACTCTGGCTGTGCCATCCCACCACGGGCTCCTCCTCCCTGCAACGTGCCATTTATCAGAAAAGAACATCTGGATTTTTATTTTTTTTAAAGCAAATTTGTGTCCGGATCGACTTTGATGAATTGACATTTTCCAGAGGAAAAATATCTTCCGTCGAAATGTCGTTCCTGGGTGTAGCTGTCCCTTGCTGCACCATTTGCAGCCCTCCAGGCGCTTCGCACGAGGCGATGAACAGTTAAAGGTGCCCATAAATCTTACCCTGGCCTGTAATAAACAAACACGCTCTTATCAGGTATAGAAAAATGCATATTTCATCAGCACTGCCTCAAACGTGACTCAGAATAAATGCTCGCCCTTAATCAGCCGTCTTGATATGTAAACGGAGCACGAAAGCTCGGGGGGATGAGGTGCAGAATTGGGCCACAGATTTTACAGGTGGCTCCGGGGCAGCAGGGCTGTGGCTCTGCAGGTGAGCCCCCCGCAAAGCTGCTGTGGAAATTAACATTTGCTTGGCTTTTCTCTCCAGCCACGCCTTCCCTCCCGTTCCCTTCTCCCCACTGCCAGAGCCGTAGATATTCTGCTCCAGCGCTCGGCTAATAGCTGATCTTTCCCCTTGGATGCTGGCTGTCGAAAGCGAGCACTTTGATTTGGAAATTAAGATTAAAAAAAGAGAAAAGATTAAATGGGAAAGTTTTGACCAATGTGTGCTGTGATTACGCGTTTCCCTACATCTGATCGGAACAAGATGGGCTCTCGGGCTGGGGAGGGGCAGATTTATGGCCTTTTGTGTACCTTCCCTTTGCTGTGCTCCTGGTAATTCAGCACCCACCGCCGTCACCCCGCTCCCGCCAGGACTGGGTGCTGCCCGGGCTGGGTGCTGCCGCTCTCCCGCGGGCAGCAGGGTACTTTCCTTTCCCCCGAGCATCCTCTTCGAAGCACTGAGGTGTTTCCCATCCCCATGTGCTGACGGGAGCACTGGAGGAACTGGTGACAGCGGGAACGTGGCTGTAGCATGTGCGGCTGTGCCCAGACCTCCTGCCTGCCTCTCCGGACTTCGTCGTCTCGTGTGTCTGTGCCGTGCTTTTGTAGCCAGGCCCTGGGGAAATAAATTCCCAGGATGGAGCTGGACTTGGCTGCTGCCCTGGTGGGCTCCCTTGGCTGAGCAGAGGAATGCTGTTTTCTTCTGGGCTCTGTGGTTCACAGCGTGAAGGTTGGGCATGTCATGTGGTAGCACTGGGAGTCTTATGTGCATCTCTGCAGTGCTCCCCAGGCGATGATTTGGGGTTTTTTGGGAGCTGACAGCTGCTAAGAGGGCTCTCATTGCCTCTGTTAAAGCCCTGTGCCTATCTGTCACTGTTACCTGAGCAGGGTCCTGTCCGGTCCCCGCGTGTGCTGGCCCCAGCAGGGCTGGTGTTTGACAGGGACCGCGGGAGCACAGCGATTCCAAGTGTGTGAGGTCCCAGACAGCACCAGGACCGCCGGGTTCTGGAACGGCTTGCGGATGCTCTGCTCTGCCTCTGACCCTTCCTGCAGAGCAAGGAGCAAAGCGTGTCCCATCTCGCCGGGGCGTGCAGGGAAATGAGGAGCAGGCGATGAGCAGCGCCAGCCGTAAGGCACATCTGTGTTTGATGCATCTCCAGTAACTCGCTAGGGAGCCTTCCTGGGCTTCCACAGCCTCACGAGCCTCATGGCCAGTTAACCCCGTACAGATCGGCCACTCAGCCCCCGGAGCCGAGACCTCTGCGGTGTGTGTTCCCCTGGAGCCTTGTAAAGCCAACGGCTGGTGGGGAGCAGGCAGTTGCCCACATCCCTGGGGGCCTGGGCCTGGGCCTGGTTGAGGGGCAGAGGGAGAGGTCTGGGGCGCTTGTTTTGCTCTCGACTTTATTTACTTAGCGATGCGGAGCGTATCTGTGGGAAAGCCTGGAGCTCTTGCCCTGTCTGCCCCTGTGGAGATGCCTGTGTCTCCTCTGAAGCCTCATGTGCTTTAGGGGGAGAAGGTTGGCCTTGCCCCAGCCTGGGGTGAGACTTGGCCAGGCACCTCAGCCCACATGAGAGCCTGCCGGGCTCCAGTGGTACTACCAGCAGCTGCCAGCCGGTGATGGCTCAACCCCGATTGAACAGTGGCAGCAATCCCTCTGGAGCCACCACCTTGCTCCGGGAAAGGCAGGAGCAACCAGAGAAAAGCTGTCTGTCCATGCCTGGGATGTCTTTCTCCAGGCATCGCTGCCTGCATGCTTGCCTCCTGCCCTCTGCCTGCGTGGCGGAGTGGTGCTGGGGTCCCCAAAATGGAGGGGTGGCAGGTGCTGGGGCAGCACCCACAGTCTTGCATTGACATGGGCCATGCCTGGCTCCTCTTGCTTTCCCCAGGCTCACCTCTCCTCTCTTGCTTGCTTTGCAGAGGCTTGCCAACGCGGCGGAGAAGTTCCAGAAGGCTCACCACTGGCAGGACAACATCCGGGTAAGGCTCCACGCATGCCCTGGCCACTCCCACCCCTACCCCCTTCCCTCCTGGATGCTGAGCTCCACGGAGGCACCAGCCTTGGAGATGACTCATGGCACAGGAACCAGCATCTCATCCCATCCCTCAGCTCTTCCTTCCCATCCTTGGCTCCCTCATGAACGACCGCTGGCCCTGCTGGGCTGCTTGGCATACAGGTTGCCCCGGCACCGCTGCCTGCCAGCACTAATGAGGGCAAACAAAGCGATTTTGAGCTCGTTTCCAGTGCCCACTATAAGGAGAAGGCAGGAGATGAAGGTCAAGCTCAGTGCTGAGGGTTTGAGGGCTGGGGAGACTCTTAACCCCAGGTTTGGTGCCGAGTGGGGTCTCGTGCCGGGTGACGGCAGCGCCTGCGGTCACGCGCCGGCTCGTCCGCAGCACCTGCCAGCAGTTGTGGTGGGGGCTTCTGAGGAAAGGAGCAATCTGGGCTGGGAGAGGGAAGATGCGGGTTTAATGATTGCATTTGACTTTGTAATTCTGGTGGTGATAGCGCTCAGCGGGAACCTGCAGGATTCTGCCTGGAAATGCTCTCAAATTATAACAATAATACAAAAGGAAGGAAAGATTGTTTTCCTTCCAGTGCAAACGGAACCTACAATAAAAAATACTCCCAAGCCACCCAGCCCCTTCCTCTGGGTTGGGCCAGATCCTGCCTGGCCCGAGGGAGCCCCTCCTGCAGTCGCCGAGAGGACAGCCCGGGAACAGTCCCACTGCCGGGCTTGCCTGGTGTGTTTTGGGAGGAGAGGACCTTCCCTTCGTGAGCAGAGGCAGCCTCGCCAAGGAGAGGTGAGGTGTCCCCGCTGGCCCTCCCATCCAGCAGACAGCTGTCATCGGCACCGACGGTCACCAAGACCTTTCTGCATGAGAGCGCTGCAGAATTACTGTCACTTCTGTCCGGGAGGCCAGCAGAGGGGAGGTGAGGAGGGTAACAAGGTCTGGTGTGGGCACAGACGTGTTCCCAGGAGACACAGCAAAGGCTGGACCCTCCTCTTTCCAGCAACCCCAGCGTGCTGGGACGCCCTCGGCTGCGGGCTCAGGGCTCCTGGGGAGGGAGGCTGCAGCACCAGGGGGGCCACAGGCATCCCCCCGGGCTCTCACCTCCATCCCCAGCACTGGCCCAATCTGTGTGTCCTCCGGGATCAGGAGCTCCAGGGCATCTGATCCCCAAGCAGCACCGGAAGCTTGGCCGCCATCGCCCTGGGGACATCGTGGTGGCCCCATGCACCCCGCGCCGAGCTGGCGTCTAGGGCTGTATGGCCTGTGGCCGAGACACAGGCAGGGTCGGCAGAGCTGGAGCAAGGTCCCTGCATTTTGCAGCGGTCCCCAATGCTTCTGCTCATCCCCTGGGCCACAGAGTCAGGCAGGTTCCTCTCTGTGGGGTGTCTGCAGCCCCAAAGAGCTCCCTCTCCATCCAGACCAGGCTGCCTTTTGCTGCAAGGGGGATAACAGTTGGGATACAAAGCGTACCAGGAAAGGCTGCAATGCTAGGGAGCTCTTGGCTCATTTTGCCATTCACGGCACAAACCTTTCAGAAATCCACTTTCATAGAAAAAAAATATTTTTAGTAGCACTGTTTGCAACCACTTAATCAAGGTAATTAGGAGCGAGTCACCCAGAAACAATGTGCAGCGATGCATCGCTGCCGCGGAGCTCGCCGCGGCTTTATCAGGACAGCCCAGACCTGGCTGGGACACCTGATGGACTGGCCCGGCTGGGCACACAGCACCTGGGGTGCTGGAGGTTGGCTCCCCCTCAGCAGAGGGAAGGAGGGGCTGCGAAAACGTCTCTTGCTGGCAGGGTTGAGCCTCCTTTAGCCGTCATTTGTCCCTAAAATGGCAGGGCAAGGTCAGACCTGAGAACCAGCACTGGTGACACCGGCTCTGCTGTTGCCTGCAGCTCATTGCTGGCATTGGCGTGGGCAGCGTGGCACGCAAGGCAGCGGCGCAGCGTCCACAGCTCCTCCTCGCCTCCCTTCC
Source organism: Ardeotis arabs (assembly GCA_011801015.1). Taxonomy (NCBI): domain Eukaryota; kingdom Metazoa; phylum Chordata; class Aves; order Otidiformes; family Otididae; genus Ardeotis; species Ardeotis arabs. Next base: position 38,082 of record JAAGAY010146110.1, on the reverse strand, counting down.
CGTGGAGCAGCTTGTTCCTTCTGGCCGCAGCACTCCCCTCCTCTCCCGGCATGTCGCATCCTAACATCGTGCCGGAGTCGGTGGCAGATTGCAGCAAGCGCGGTTATTTCTGTGTTTCCATCCGAAGGCGCACCGGCAGATGCTGAGTGTTTGTGCTGCGTTAGCGCTAATGGCAGCCCCGTGAAACCGTGCTGCAGATGGGTTGCTATGGAAGTCCGGGGGAAAATGAAGCGGGAGTCGGAGCCCGAGTGGCTGGGAGGCTGCTGCCAGCGATCGCTCATGACCCATCTCTACGGGAAAAGTTTCTTTTTTTCTCATTTTTTTTTGCATCTCCCAGCCGCATGCCAGCCGTGCTGGCCTTCCCGAAAGGGTTGAGTTCAGCCTCAGGGCACCCCTCATGTTGTCCCTCTGGCTCGTTTCACCCCAGCTCTGGGTGGCAGCTCGGGCTGGTGCAGCGGGCAGGGGCAGGGGGACGGTGGGGCAGGCTGCGATGCGGGGCCATTGTGATTTGGAGCGGGGAGAGGCCACGCTCTTCTCCACCTGTGCAGCGAGGGTCTCTCGGGGATGCGCATCCGTCCGCAGGGAAAGGCTGACGGAGCCCCGGAAAGGCAGGAGCTGGATGTCAGTGCCATGGGAGTCCCGATGCCCAGTGCCCAGGCATGGATGCCTCCCACCATGGGATTCTGGGACCGCCCAGCACTGGTATGATGAGAGACCAAAAAAAGCTCCCAGTTTGCAGTGGCCTGACTGGCCAGTTTTCCCAGTAAGAAGCTTCCGGTCTCTGGACTTGTGTCCAGGGATCTGCAAGGGGTCTGGGTGCTGCAGCCGGGACAGTCTGGCTCCGCTCTGCACAGAGCCACGGGGGTCTGTCCTTCGAGGCACTTCAGGGCTGTCCTCCTGCTCCAGATGTCCCCAGCCATATCCCCCAGCCATGACAGTGGTGCCGAGCCCCCGAGCAGACCATCCCTGGCAGCAGACAGAGGTGCCAGGGCTGCAGCCCGCAGCGCAATGCTGCTTACCAGGTTTCTATCCTCTGTTTGCCACCCTGCTCAGGCAAGTAGACCTATAAAAACGCTAGAAGGTCACGTTGAGTTTTTTCCTACCATCCTTTGTATCCATCCTCACTGAGAAGCTGCCATGCTCCCCATCAGGCGTCCCAGACGGCTCCATGTTCTGCCAGCTCCTCTCTGACCGCGTGCTCCACTTCCCTCCAGGGTTTTCCAGCACCTTAGGTGCTTTTCCAGACCTTCAGCCCTATCCCAACACCATCAGCAGGGGCTCAGGTGTCCCGCACCACCATGGTGCACGGGGACAGGGGCCACGCTGACCTGGGGGACGCCACCAAAGGCGCAGGTCTGCGCCACCAGCTGTGAAACGCGTCCCAGGGCATCGTTGTCGCTACGTGTCAGTCTGCTGGGGCGGCCGGAGCCGTTTGTCCCTTTAAGGGACACTGACGCTGTGGAGAGCCATCCCCACATTTATATGCACTTGGTAGGATTACATAAATTGCCTTTAAAAGTTGACTTCTTTATAAGCCATTTTCTGCTTCATAAAATGTTTATTACTGTTGTTTCTCTCCCAGTTCTTCCTTGGTGCATTTTCCATCGCTACACTGGGAAGCTTCCCCCTTCCCCCGCCTGCGGCCCACCTGCCTCCCATCCCTCCCCACCTTTCAGGAGAGGAAAGAGGGGTCAGAGCCCAGCAGGCCCTTTCTCGTGGGAAAAAAAAACAAGTAGCTGTACATTGAGCTGTGGATGTGAGAGCTGCTGGGACAGGGTTTAAGTGCTGGGCGCAGCACGGGTGGTTTTGTGGTGCGGTGGCGCGTACGGAGGCGGCAGAGGGAGCGCGGTCAGCCGCACGCCGCTGCCCTCATCCATAACCCCTGCCTGCAAACACGCAAGCAAATCACGAAGCCCAGATAATTTCAAGCTCCGTTAGGAACAAAACTCCAGAGAGAACAGGATCACTGTTTGCCAAATGGGGAAGGACAGGAGGAATAACAGAGATTTCGCCCCCGGCCGCCCTGGAAAGGTGAGGGATAACGCGAGGGGACGTGATGGCGCGGCTGGGTGCCTCTCTGTGGCTGTACAGCCCTGGATGCAGCATCCCTCTGGGCGCGGGGCCCGTCCAGCACCGCCGCCGTGCACCCAATGCGTGTCCACGGTGGGAGCGGTGGCTGTGCCACGCCACGCGTGGACACTGGCGGCTGTTCCTGTGGTTTTGCTGCGGCGATGCAGGCAGGGCTTTGTGTTCAAAGCAGCATTAGAAGGGCGATCGCCAGCTCCTTATCCCCTTTTCATTTTTCTCCTCCTTTAATTACAGATCCTACTTATCGGCCGAGAACAGAAAGATCGTCTCCGTAACCTTGCACTTGCCCTTGTAGAAGGTTTACCTAAAAAGTTAGAAAATAAAATCAAATACTCTAATTTGCAGTCGTCTTGCCATTTCAAACCCAGTTTTCATTACAGCACAGAAAGTGCATTGAAGCTGTGTTTATAACCCCCTTTTAGATAACAAATCACATTTTCTTTTGGCTGGCGAGTGTGTAGAATTGATATTTTTTTTTTCAGTTTAATGGGTTTGTGTGTTCAGGAATGATCTCCATCAACTGAGAGTCTTTATTGTGTTTGATATAATGTCAGCTTTCATTACGCTCAGAGAATTACTGTGTTAAAGCACCAACCTTGCTGTAGAGCTGTTCTGGCCAAAAAGCAGAACAAGAAAATCATTCACAAAAACCCCGTCTTGGTGCCGTTCCCTCTTAAAAGCCAAGGACGAGGCGTGAGGGGGCTCCGCTCGCCCCCTGCCCTGCAAGACAGCCAGGCCACCTATCTTGGTCCCACAGGTGCCATGGTTCAGTGCAGGGGGTGCCAGCTTTGCTCCCAGTGCTGCCGTCCTGTCCCATCCCATCCCATCCCATCCCTGGCTGGGCAGGGGGTCTCCGGCACCCGCTGGCTCTGCATGGTGCTGGCATACCCGTGGTACCCAGGTGCAGCGGAGGGGAAAAGCGGCCACATCTCGTTTGAGGCCACCTCAAAGGAGCGGGAGCGGGCGGGAGGTGCCGTGTAAAGAAGAATAGGCAGCGAGGCGTGATCAGATAAAACATCTTCTCAGGGAGATGAAAAAACTGTTGATGGGTCACTTAAATATTTCCCCGACTCTGTCAGAGGGAGAGGAAGGAAATTGCTTTTTAAAAAAAAAAAAGATGCCAAGGCAGATTATGATGACTGTTTCCACCTGTCCTGGGTAATGGATGGGCCACTGCTGTGGGATAGGAGGCAGGGGGGCTGACGTGGTGAGGGCTGCAGGAGGGGCGTGCTGGAGTCTTCCTGGGGACCCCAGGTCCTGCTTGTCCCCCTTGAGCCCTCCCTAACAGGCCTGTGCTCCACTCCTTGGCCGATTTTACATCAAAACACCAAGCAAAAAGCTAATTAAGGAAATCAGGCTGTCACCTTCTAGAGAGCTGCATCCCCATCTGGGAGGTCCCACCTGGGTCAAGCCCTGGCTGGGGGCCGGCGACAGCAAACCACAAGGGTTTGGTGCAGGCACGGTGGTTGCTTGGTGGCCTTACTGGGGAAGCCTGGGAGATGGCTTCAGGAGCGTTTGCAGGTTACTCTGTGGTTGCACTTACCTCCCAAAGTCGTTTCCCCTTAACTTGCGCTGAGGGTTTAAGAGAGTGAAATAACCCCCACGCTCATCCGCTGGTGCTTGTGGTGCCATTAGGCTGATGCCGTTCGGCAATTACCGCACGAGAAAATGGGCAGCGGTTGACACATCGATGAGGAGCAGCTACCGAGCGTCTGCCTCCCCTTCACCGCCGTGAACCAGCGAGTGCTTTTTGCAGGCTCGTTTGCAAGAGATGAGGCAATGTTTTGCCCTGAAATCCCTCAACATCTTGACCTCCTTGTTTTCTTTATTGGTGTTTATTCTGAAAGGCTCTAGAAATATCAGTGCTATTTACACAGACCGGGTGCTGGGTTTAGTGTGGACCGGAGGAGGAGGAGGAAGAGAGGATTACGTGAAGAAGGCAAGCATGGTTTAAAAAAGAAATATTAGGGAGAGGAAATTGTAGGGCCCTTTGTTGCCTCTCAGGAGACCCCTGGCATCTCCTTAGAGGGTCTCCGGGGGCTCTGTCCCTCCTTCCTGGAATAAATTCCCCACCAGCTCCACTGGCCTCTGGATGTCAGGGATGCGGATGCCCTGCCAGCTCCCACATGTTCCCTCACACCCCATGAACCCCCTCCAGCATCAGCAGGATTGTGGCGAGGAAGGCAGAGCCTGGTGTCAGGGCACATCACGGGGACGGACCCACGGAGATGCTGGTCGTCCTACACGTGCTGTCCCACATGTGCAAACCTCGGCTAGGGTGTGAGGGGGGCCAGGATTTCACCCAGCTGCTCCTCGGGTTGTCAGGGCTTGAAAAGGTGCATGGCAAGGGCTCCATGATCCCTAGGGAAACCAGTGGGAAAGGTGTCTTTCCAGGAGGCCTGCTCCCCGTGCCATGCCATGGGAGCATCTCCTCGAGCATCACCCTCTCCTCCACTGCAGGAGCTGGGGCCACCGTGTGTCAGAGGGGGTGCTGATGGAAGATAAAATGAATAACAAAGCACCTTCTGGATGGCTGTTGTTAGTCACACTAACTTCTGATTAAAGATCATTAAACATGAAATTAGCTCGTTTGTGTTACGGGTCTCCCGGGGGTTCCTTTAATTAGGAAGTGCAGATGGCCACGGACCCCAGGAGAGGCAGTACCAGCGAGGGGCAGGGGCATGCGTGGGGCCGGGAGCGGCATGAGTAGGGCATCCGAAGAGAAATTATTTTTTTTTTCCTATTTCTTGTTTTGTAAACTCCTCAGCATTTCACAACAAATCACAGATAATTAATAAGTACATTCCCTTAATGACTAGGCTTTTTAATAGCAGAAATTGGAAGATGCTGTGTCAATTTTTTTTCATGTCCCCCTCTCGGTGCTGTCTGATCACTGTGATTTGAGTCACAGAGCCTGTGATAGGGACTGGCCCCTCTACCCAGGCTGAAACCGCCCTTCGCTGTCCCTGTTCCGTGGGGACATTGGCCTGGGTCCCCCTGCCACCGGTACCCTGAGAGAGCAGCATCCCCGCTCCAGGGCCTTTCCCACCTCTTGGTGGTCTTGTGTCTTACAGTCTAGGGAAGCAGCAGCAAACCGCTCTGGGGAGCAGGTTTGGGGCTGGAGGATAACGCCGGCGAGGAGTCATGGGCTGCCAGCTCCTGGTGGGGCTGCTGTGGTGGAGCGGGTGGTGACAGCTCCCTGGCGAGCTGCTGGGACCTGCTGGTCCCTTTCCCATCGCAAGCCCGTGGCTGGTCTTGGCTGAGTGTCACAGTGTCACCAACAAGCCCACGGCCAGGCTGGGCTGGGTGCCACAGGGGCAGCGGCAGAGCAGGAGCGGAGAGGACGGGGATGCAGTCAGCGCCGTTAAGGTTTTGGTTGGGTTTCTCTTCTGGACCCGTATCGCTTTCCTCGGTAAACAGAACAGCAATAATCACACCAAAGCGCCGCCGGTGCCTGGTTTGCGCGGCAGCTGCTGACGGCTGATTGAGTAGCAGACATGTTAGTGCCGCGGCAGCTGCCGCTGCGCCTGCATCGCGCTCGCGTCCCTGCGCACAGAGAAGAGTCTCCGAGTGCCCTTTAATTACCCCTTCTGACGGCACACGGAACGCTGTTGTGACAGCATTGCTGCTCTCCAAATTGCCTCTTTAGGAATTTTATCAGCTGCCTCACATCCTGACATGCGAGGAAGAGGAATCTGAGCAGACCTTGCTGCCTAAATAGGCTCTAAATACCCTAAATTAGCAACCTGGGTTTCTCCGTGGAAGCAAGGACACTCTGCTCCTGGTGTGGAAGCAAGGATGCTCTGCTCCTGGTTTCTGCTGCAGGACCAAAGCGTCCCAGGCGTGGGGACACGCTGCGGCCTCACACCCCATGGCAGCGCAGAGCCCGCGGTCACACCGGTGGCACTGTCGCGGGGCTGGTTGGCCACGGCAGAGGCCGTGTGTGGCCTTGTGCTGCTGCGGCTCGGTGGCAGCTGTGAGTGGAGGGAAGCACAGCCAACGATGGCCGGAGCTTGGAGGGCAGACAAGGGGAATGTGAGGTCCCAACCGTGTGCCGGGAACAGTGTGGGGTGGGCAGGGTTTGGTCCCCAGTGATGTGGCGGAGGTGCTGCAGAGACAAGTAAGGGGGAGGGAGGGTGGCAGTGGGGACCCCTCTGCCATCTCCGTCCCTGCCCGGCGCTGACGCAGCTCTCCCTTTTCTCTGCAGGAGGAAGACATCGAGTACTATGACTCCAAGGCCGACACCGAATACGTGAGTACCATCCCTGCTGCACCACTGGCACCGGCACTGCCCCATCCTGGGGCTGTGCTCCTCGCCAGCGCTGTCCCAGCACCGTGCTGGAGGGGCACATTCGTTACAGCTGGCGTAACAAGACTGTGGTGGACAGCGATGCCCGGTGCGTAGCCGTGGCCCCGTGCGGCCAAGCTGTGATGGCGTCTGTCCACCAGCACCGGGCCCGCCAGCGGGCGGGTGAGCAGGTTGTTCCGCTGCCTGTAGAAGTTTCTAAAATTAAAGTTGGCATCTGAAATTCAAATGAAGAGCAAACCTTTAATTAGAGACTGAATCTAATTCTCTGCCCCCCTCCCAGCACCGCCGTCCTGTGATTTCTGGCAATCAGTGCTTTAAATAGAGACCCGGCAGCTCCGCTCTCCCGGTGCTCCCAAGAGGGCTGGCATTTGCCGTCTCCTCTGGCGGTGACGGTGACGGCACTCGGGTGCCATGCTGTGCCGTGGGCACGGGGTGCTTCGCCGGCAATGGCCACTGCCTCGCCACACCCTGCTTTGCTGGCAGTTGACGGGTCTCTCAGCTCCTACGTTGTGCCGTGTTTTGGGATCCTTCTGAAACAGGGGCTCGCCGCGTCAGTGAGGCTCTTGGTGCGGTGCTGCTGGGGAGCAGGTGCGTCACGGTGTCCTTGAGGCTGGCCTGGAGCCCCAGGGCAGAGCGGGATGGGGGCTTCGGGGCAGTCCCAGCCAGCGCCGGTGCCCCAGGCCCGGTCCTTGACCCAAGGCAGAACCGGCAGCAGTTGTGCCATCGGGAGATGGGTACCACGGCCGGAGAGGAGGAGTGGAAGGATGTGGCATTGGCAGCAAATTGCTTGCAAATCACATGGCCTTGTTCGAAAATAACGCTCGGGTGACCATGTGAGCCTTCAGAAGGCTCTGTGCAGAGGGAAGGGGAGGATCCAGGCTTGATGGGGTCCCACCAGCTCGGGCAATGTGCCCTGCACCGAGCTCCAACTCTCCTCTTGCCCAGAGCAGAGCCAGGGCAGGCATGGGCAGAGGATGGATCACTTCAAAGCATCGACAAACCACCAGTGCAGTTGTCCCCAAGCGATGACAACAGGAGGGCTCTGTGGCAGGGGAATCCAGAGCCGTGGAGAGCCTGGGAGGTGGGATGGAGAGGTTGGGCAGGGCCTCTTGCGAAGGGGGGGGTGCTTGCTTTCCCCAGCAGATCATCTCCCTGCTCGGGGTCCTGCTCATTCAGAGTAGGGAGTGTCTCCTGTCCCTCCCGAGCCTGGAGGAAGCTGCCAAAAGAGGGAGGGAAAGATCCTGCTCTCCATGGGGCTCTGGAAAGGATGGAGCTAATGGGCTTAAAATGCATTAAAGCGGATTTGGGATAGAAGCAGAGGAAAACCTGGCTGGTGGTTGAGGCTGGAGGAGATAGCCAGGGGAGTAGGGCAGCTCCTGGTCCGGGGGGCTGAGGAGCAGGACTGGTGCATCCGTCAGGTTGGGCAGGGCTTTTGCCGTCACTGCTGCGGGGCAGGGGACAGGGGAGCTGGACGTCCCCATACCCAGTGTTACCCTGACTGGTCGCAGCTGGTGTCAGCAGTGGCGATCTGAGCTGGCAGCTCCTGGCTGTTAGCTTTGGGATTAGCCATTTCTGCACGTGAGGAGAGCATCCCCACTCACGCTAGGCAGGATTAGGAAACAGGAGACATCTCAACCTTGGAGCCGTGCCTGCCGAGCCGTCCCGGCACACGGAGCACCGGAGAGAAACCATGCACCGCGGCATGGCACGGTGCTCCTGGGGACCACTGGGCTCAACTCCCCGGTCCCCAGCCCTTCCCCAAGGTAGGTGGCGTGTCATCGGGGAGGAACAGCCCTGCAAATTGGCCACACCGACTTCAGCCCTTCTCTGGGGAAAGATCAAGCGAAATTGGAGGCGTCCTCTTGCCGAGGTTTGTGGGGTCAGCAGGGAGGGCACTCCCCTGTCAATGCCATTGCTGCTTCCCGGTGAGATCCCAGGAAATTTAATTCTAGCAAAAATAATGGAGAGAAAATGCTGAAATAAAAAAGGAGGGAGATGAAACCCGAAGGTCTAAATGGAACTAAATAGAGCTCTTTCTGTCTTTTTTTTATTTAGCTTCAATTTTTATATTTAAATTGAGCAGGATCTAGCTGAAATGGAGTTAGTTCTGGTGGACAATGCCTTTTCAGTGTAACTGGGCTTATTCACAAGTCTTACGCCGGCTTTAACTACAGCGAGAAAGAAATGAGCTTCCTATTCATTTTGCTTGCACCTTGAGGCTCCACTATCTGCCGAAACAGATTTTGAATTTCCGAGTGGTTTTTAATGAATGGGAACGTCAGAAAATTTTCCTGGGGGTCCCCAAGGCTCTCAAAATGTTTGCAGAAGCAAAGTTTTCACCTTTCCCCGCTAGCAAGGGCTGTGGGGTTTGTCCATGGGGAGGTGTTCAGATCAGAAGACGCTCTCGGTTGGGTATCACAGGGGGAACAATGCAGAAATAAATTGATTTTCCATCTTTAGCATTGCATTTGTGGCAAGGGATGATGCTTAAGTCATAACCGAGGCCAGAATCCCCTGGGATGTGCCATTCTCTGGGGGAAAGCAGCACAGCTCCGTGAAGGTATCCTCACCCCAAGGTCAGCCCTCCAGCACCCACTCAGGGTCCCTGGGGAGGGGTGAGAGCGAAGGGGCCGGGGATGGGAGGCTCTGCGCCAGCCTCTGCAGCTGCCGGCGCAGGGGAGAGCGCAGAGCCCGTGCCGGCCGCTGCCTGCTCGCTGCTCACCCTGCTCTGTAGATGTGACAAGGAGAGGGAGGAGGGAAAAAAAGCCCCTAAATGTCAGCAGCGGATGAAGGGTGTTGGAAAATTTAATCTCCCAACTTTCTCAACTAATGTGACATTTGGATTTCCTCCCGATAAGCTATCAGCCCCAGAAGTTTTTTTCTTTTGCCTTTTTTCTTTTTTCTCTTTTTTTTTTTCCCGTTCTCTCCTCTGGCTGGTAATTTAAAAATAAATGGTCTAGAAAGATCTCTAAACAGTACCTTTGGCAAAGATTAAAAAAGTGAAGGGGGATAGGGGAGCAGGCTGGCGGGAGAGGCTGATTGTTATTTATAACCTGGGCTGCTATAAAAGCAGGAACGTGGCTGGAGAGCACACCGTCTCCCTCCCTGGCATTAAATTGCCGCATTTCAGGAAAAGCTGAGACATTTAAGAAGAAGAAAGACCCTTTTGGGTGGGGCAGGAGTTTCTCAGCCATGTGCCGAGGGCTGGCGTTTATATTCATTATTAGCAATAATCACGGCACATTGATATGAATATTTCCCTGGCTTTTCCGGACTCAGCATGGATGGGTGCCCCTGGGAAATTTAAAAGGATGTATTGGGATCTCGGTGTGATGTGTTCTTGGTTGGGTGTGTGTATGGGGCAGGACATGGGATGCAGGGATGCTGTCGGGATACTGCGGCTCAAGGAGCTCTGCTGGTGCTGGGGGTACAGGGAGGAGCATCGCAGGGGGAGGCTGCGGGTACCCAGCTTGTCCAGAGCTGCGAAACCCCAGCCGGCATCCCGGAGCGGCTGCCTGCGCCGCTAGCCAGATCAGCCCCGAGTTTGTCATTGGTGCTGTCATTTAAGCAGTTGTCATTAGCTGGGATGGCTCGTTCCCATGGAGATAAGCGATGAACGGGGGTGTCTGCATCCGTGGGAGCCGTCTGGTCAAGGCATCGCTGCTGCACCGGGTCACATCCCCGGCTCAATCCGCAGCTCCGAACCACTCCTCAGGCAGCACACAGCTGGATGTGACGGAGCGCAGGTACTTGCCAAGGGCCTGGCAGCCTCCAGTAAAGCTGCTGGGCAGTACCACTGGTGCTCACTGGGTGTTGGGGTGCCTCTGGGTTTTGCCCCCTGTCCGTCATTTTGGGAGACTCAAGAGAAAATGTTGTGACTGGCAAGCCAGCTGCTAAAGCACTGAAGATGGCAAAAGCTCTCAGCCCGTGATGACTTCTTGCTGAAGCAATAAACACGTATAATATTGACATATTGCCACAGAGTCGATTTCTAATGGTGTGTAGCAAATAATATATTCAAACTGTGGCGTCTGTTTATGTGACATTGTACATATTGTACCAGATCAGACATAAAATAGATGCTTCAAAGTTCTTTCGAAATGTAACAATGAGGAATGCTGCAAAATCTGGCTAGGGGCCTACTGAGATGCTCGCAGTTAAACCAGTGTAAGTCCAGGAGAACTTGAATCGTTGTGTCCTTGGCTCTAATATAAATTTAATGCAGAATTTCTTCCTCTGGCCTTATAAGACTGGTTTCTTGTAGCCCCAGCCCAGCACCGAGATGCTCCTGTCCCTGCCTGGGCTGGTGACAGCTTTGCCTGCTTTCATCTGGGTGCAAATGACCGCCTTTCAGGGGCCAAATTCAGCCTGGCTCCAACAGGAATAACATGCTTGAGGTTGGGAGATTTCTGGATAAAGGATAAACATAGCCTGGATAACATCAGCGCTTTCCACAGGGCTGTTTGTCATATAGGTGTCAGTGATGCATGGAGTGTCCCACGGACCGATAGCCCAGGATTTGTCTCCAGGATCTGTACATAAGCTTCTTCGCAGCTACATGAACGGGAGCAGCCAGACAGCGCCGAACCTGGCAGAATACAAATTAGCACTCGGAAGTGGGGGGTATAACGGAATAATGACGGAGGAGCAGTAATTAGAGACGGTGGTTCCAGCTCCGGTGAAGTGGGGAATAACCGGCCTGGGGGAAAGGAGTGTTGGATTTTCCCAGCGGCTGGTGGGGGGCAGCAGAAGGGCTGGAGCCAGGTAGGGTGCCCGGCCAATTTAGATGGGGAGGGATAGGGAGGTGTCACCAGGACTTTGCTGGGCTTGGAAAAAAAACAGGTTTTAGTGTCAAAGCAGAGGTTTTGGTGCTCTCGGTGCCCTCGGGGCTACAGCTTTATCCCATCTAAAGCCTGTTTTCAGCAGGCGCCTCTAAATCACCGCTACTCGGAGAGGTTGGCAGGGGCGAACTGTTGTGTGTGTAACCCCTTCCCCCAGGGACCTGACCCCAATAATGGCAGGTTTGGGGCCGGATCTGCTCTCGGGCTAGCCCACAGCCCAGCACGCAGCCGGGGTGCCGGCTCTGCTGCAGCATCTCAGCTTTACAGAGAGGCCAGCAGTCCGTTTTGTGCCTTTTCTCTGGATTTACGTGAAATTGAGAGCGCAATCTGGATTTCAATCTTGGCGACGTGGCTCAGGGGAGGTGGGGACCGTCCCTGCCTGCCTCCCGCTTGGCTGCCGCGGCTGTAATTGAGTTCAGCGTCTTTCTGGGCGGCTGGAGCCCCCGCGCCGGGATGGGCTCAGTGGCGTGTTTGCACTCACAGTCCATCGGCTGGAATTAAAGCCCAAACCTTGCATATCAATCCTGTTATTCTCTTGCGCTGTGGCAAATGGTTTGGCCACCCCTCACAATGTCAGGGGAATGTCACCACCTCGGTGGCCGGCCAGAGCTGGCGCAGGGGAGGTGGCACCTCTTGGCATCGTCTGCAGAGGGGAAATGAGGGGGAGGCCAGGGGGGGTTTTAAATGAGCTTCGTAGTTTATTTCCCAAACATATCATTTTCTTTTAAATAGATGGCTTTTCCCATGAGAAATTCAGATTGATCTTTTGTCCCCTGGGTTTTGTGGGAGAGCTGCTTGTGCTGGGCCATTGAGGATGGCAGGATGGGACCGTCCACTACCCCTTGACCCCACTGGTGCTGGGGTGCTTTGCCATGGGACAGTGTGGGACATCTGTCCAGGCGGCCGTCCCCAGCCCAGCACCACACGAGCCCTGCCTGGAGCTGCTCGCGCTTCCAGTCACGTCCGCTGTCGTTTCTGCGGGGCTGATCTCTGCCACCGCAATCAGTTGGCCTTACACAGGCTCGGAGATAGGCATTTTGCTCCGGAGGAGGCACAAAGAGAAAGGCACTGAGCTGCTTCTCGAGGGGAATGTGCTCCCTCGCCAGGCAGCTCGGCGGCCAGATCCGCTCCTACTCTTCTGCACCCCCCACCCCTTTCACCCCCATGGCTGGGGCCAGGGGATGCGCCCCAGCTTGGGTTTGGCACATCCCTGCCCGCGGCTGGGGCAGGCAGCCCTGTGCTCAGCCCCTCTTCGGCAGGGACGTAGCCCTGGGGACACAGAGGATGGATGCTGCAGCATCCTCCTCCTCCCCACCCTGAGCATCTCACCGCCTTTTCTCCCACTTCCCTGCGTGCCCCTGCGCCTTGACTCTGACTCTGTCTCCCTGCCTTGCCAGAGGGATTTTGCCCCCGGTGCCATTCCGGCAGCAGGGCCCTGGGAAGGGAGAGGAGGGCCTGGGAGGCGCGGGAGTGCATTCCAGCACCAGCAGTGGGGAATTCGCCGTCTCTCTCCACCATAATTAAATATTGTTTGCATTGCTTATTGACAGAGCGCTAAGCTGCACTCCGTTTTAATTTGTTCTTTGATAGTTGCCTTTTGCTGCTAATTGATTTTCAAGGCTTTTTTTGGTTTGTTGGGTTTTTTTGTCTGATGTAATACCTGCCGCGCTACGGAAGTCGGAGAGGCAACGGTAACCAGCACTCACCTCTGTGCCCGCTGGCTGCCGGCAGCCACTCCCCTGTGCCACCGGTGCTGGCACAGGCTGCGGGCCAAATCCGGCATGGGAGCCAGCATTGCCAGTCTTTGCAAGGAGGGGGGGTGGTAATGGCCTTTCGGTGGCGGCGGTCCTGGCGTGCATCCGGGGCTGGCACCCCTGGGTGACCCTGTGTGCTCTGCTCCCCAGGACGATCCCGATGGAGAAGAGATCGAGAGGGAGAAGTCCAACTCCTTGAAGCTGGAGTTCACCGAAGATGCCAACTTCAAGACCAAGGTTAACTATTCATACGCTGCCGTGCAGATCCCCACGGACATCTACAAAGGCTGTGAGTGCCCCTCCTCACCCAATCCACTCTGCGCTGCCGGGCCAGGCTCGACCTCCACCTCCCCTGCTCGGGGTGCCGCAGCCCCGGGGACCGTCACCCTGGGGTGCCTGGGGCTGGGTCTCGGTGCCAGGGCAGGCTGGCGTCCAGCCGGGTGGGCACCAAGCAGAGGCATGGTGCCCGTGTCAGGACAGAGGTGACAGTGTGTCCCTCCCCAGGGACCCTCAAGGTCTTAGCATGGGCCAAAGAGGCAATTTGGGGGTTGGGGGTTATTAGAAAGGGATGGAGAGCAAAGGAGAAGTTGTAATTATGGCACAGGGTGCATCGGGTGTCAGCCTCGTGGCCATTCCCCTACGGCTGCCGGGGGGCATGTGCTGCTCCCAAGAGGGGGACTGGGTCGGTGGGTGAGCCCTGGAGTGAGGAGAAATGGATGGACGGATGGAGGGACAGATGGGTGGGATAGGATGTGCCACACAAGCTTTCGGTCCCGGTCAGCAGGTGACACAGTCCCTGAGCTTCCAGAGCCGGCTTGTACCTCACCCTGCCGCGGTGGCACGTGGTGACAGTCGGTCTCCATTCCCCTCTAGTGGCTGCTCTGCACCAAGCTGGGGACCATTCCCGGCTGGAGATCGTCCTCCAGCACCCGCAGGCCACATCCTGCGCCCAGCCCCAGCCCCTGCTGCTGGGGGGCTCCCCTTGTGTTCCCACACTCCCAAGGACACCCTGTCCCCGCGCCCTCTTGTCTCGGTGGCACTTGCCGAGAGGCTCCCGGGTGGTCGTGGTGGTGACGAGGGGCTGAGCTCACGTTCCTGCCCTGAGCAGCGTTTTTCCGGGTACACGGGCTTATTACCGGCACGGCTATGCTCAGAGCCACATCGGTGTGACGATTTCACCACAGCAGCAGCAGTGGATTAGAAATTTGCAATTAGTTTTATTACCCAGCTCGCGCAGGCCAGGCAGCTAATGAAGCAGATCATGCGAGCGGGGGGCGGGTGAGTGGGGTGGGATGCGCGGGATGAAATATTCATTACTCCTCACCCCTGCTCTCCAGCCGACGCGGCGGCTGATGCCCTGCCACGGCCACGTAAATCACCCCGCTCAGCCATGGGACGAGAGCAAATTGGAGATTAACGTGCTCCAAGGACTGATGACCGCCCGGAGATGGATGCTGGAGAGGGGACAGGGCGGTGGGGGGTCCCAGGTGGGGAAAGGGGCCGCAGCCATGAGCACAGCGGTGCCTGGGCACAGGGATCAGACCATGAGTGGAGATGCCCAGGTGCTCTGAAAAGCCAGGGTGCTCAGCCACTGCACCCTGGAGAGTGGGTTTGGGGTGCGGGCACAGGGCTGCCCATGTGCCCCCTCCTGCTGGGGACACTGGGAGCATGGCCGGTCCCCACGGAGCCAGGCGGGGAGCGTCTCTGCGGTGGGACCCGATGGAGAGGCACTATCGCTGCCTGGCACGCTAATTAAACTGCTGCGGAGACACCCTCCGCCGTCACCCCTCACTACACACACAAATTACATCCTATATGTGTTTTATTTACTGTGCCATTTTTAATTAAATCTGCAGTCGCTCGCTGGAGGGGCGGGGCTGGGCTCACCCTGATGGGCACAGGGACGAGATGGGGACAGGGATGCGGATGTCACTGGGGAGGGGGGCTGGCATCTCTGGCCTCCACCAAGGGGGCCAGGAGCTGTCTGGACCCCATCCTGTGACCAACAGCTCATCCCTCTGCGCATGGGGAGGGTATAGGGGCCGCATTTGGCGCAAGCCTGGTGTGGCTGACGGACCCCAAGGGGCTGGGGGTGCAGGTGCTGTGGGGGCTGTTGGGGACGGGTCCAGCACGGTGCCCAGCGCTGTGCCAGGCTGGGGCCGGTGGCGATGCCCGGGGCTGCTCCCAAGGCAGCCTGCTTGCGGCCGCTTCTCCTGAGAAAAACCGCGTCCCTGTGACAGAGCCGAACAAGAAATCATCCTAAGTGCCCAGATAACAGCGCTGCGTGCGGGCGCGGTGCTGAGAAATGGCCGGGGAGAGCGGAGGGAGTAAATCGCGGTTTGAAGGCATGGCAGCCCGAGGGAAGGCGAAGTCTTCTCCGGCAGTGGTGCTGGGTTGGAGGGACCCGGGATTCACCCTGGGTGAAAACTGCCTGTGTTCCCCCAGGGCCTTGGGGCCATGGTGGAAGCTTGAACGGGTGATGATGGTGTTTCAAGGAGGGACAAGAGTGGGAGGAAGCCGTGGGAGAGCTGAATACACTCCTCAAACGCACACTGGCTGCTCTGTGGCACTGCACTGGTTGTTCTGCCCAATGCTGAGGAGGGGGCTGCTCCCAGGAGCTCTTGCACCCCGAAAATGCATTGAGGGTCCCCCAGGAGGGAGCAGGGGGGCTCTCCACACCTGCCCAGGGCTAGGGGCACCCACAGCTTTTAGGGTGCCCCAAAGGGCCCAGGAAGCACCGGGAGGCCCTGCTGTCCCTGACACAGCCTCCTCGCTGGCCGGCCAGCCCTGTGCTTTCCTCACCAGCCCCCTGCTTTCCTCACCAGCCCCCCCATGCTCCACCAGCCCCCTTGATTAATCACAGGCCGGGGCTTCCAGCAGCTTATCTTTTGCTTTAATAGCTGAATAATTTAAAACCACTGTTTGCCAGCATCTTAATTGCTTTTGCGTCAGGTGCAGGGGCCGGGGGAATGCAGAGCGGGGCCCGGGAGGCTCCGTGTGACCCCGCAGGGACACAACTCCTTGGTTTCCCAGCTGGTGGCTGTCCCCAGGGAGCGGGGCTGGCGTGGTGGTGGGAGGAGCGGGGCGTTTGGCCGGGACGGGGGTGAGGTGGCAAGCCGGCTGTCCCCAGCGGTGAGTGTCCCTGCCCCAGAGTGATGGGACGGGGACGGTGGGCACCCGGGGAGCCCTGGAAGGTGAGCCACCTTGGGGACAAGGGACAGCAGGCTGATGGTGGAGCCTGGTGGGAGCGAGGGGGCCTTGGGAGCAGCTGCAAAGCCCCTGTGAGCTCCTCCGTGGGAAGGGGCAGAAAGGACACAGCGCCTCTCCCTCCCTGCCACCACCATGGGGACACTGTGGTCCCCATCACCCCTCAGCCCACCCCCCAGCTCTGCTACTCCCCCACACCCACCCGCTGCCCCCGGCTCTGTCTCCTGCAGCCACCGTCATCCTCAACGAGCTGAACTGGACGCAGGCGCTGGAGGACGTCTTCATCGAGAACCGGAAGGAGGATCCCTCCCTGCTCTGGCAGGTGTTCGGCAGCGCCACCGGTGTCACCCGCTACTACCCCGGTGCGTGGCGGGGGGTGGCAGGGGGTGGTGGCCAGCCGGGGGTGCTGGCCAGGGGCAGCCCGGGCCCTTCTCACCCTGAGGTGCGGGCAAGCACCCCCCATTGCCAGCCCTGGGGACCACCTGGCACACATAACCGTACTTTGCCAAAGCCGGTTGGTGTGAGCTCCCAGACGGAGCCTGCCACCTCCTTGGCCCTGGGCATCGCTCTGCCCCGTCCCCCATGTCCCCTCGTCCCTTGCCCTGGGGTAGCCCCACGTCGCTCACCGCCTGCCTTCCCCCCGCAGCCACCCCATGGAGAGCCCCCAATAAGATCGACCTCTACGACGTACGCAGGCGGCCCTGGTAAGGGGGTGCCAGGTGGGGAGGGGGGTCCCTTCACCGGCCCTTCCTGGCCAGGAGCAGCCAGCTCCCTCCCCTTTTCATTTCACACATGGTTGGCGTTGGCAAACGGACGCAGTGACATGGGCAGGGGCATCCACGCTGCGGCTCTCAGCTCCTGCTCCCCTCCCCTCTTCCCGGGAAGGCAGAGTGGGATGGAGAGATAAATCCTTGGCTACAGATCAAGTGTGGCAAGCCACCCCTTGCCCTGCTCCCCGCCGCAGCTGCCGGCACTCAGTCCTGGCCAGCATCCCCATCCAGACAGGAAAACGACTGGCTCTGGGAAACTGTGGGGCCGGGAGAGCTGCAGCCCCATCCTGCCTGCAGCCGCTGCCGAAAAATGTGGGCATGGAGAGGAAAGCCAGGGCAGGCCTCTGGCACATGCTCGGGGAGCCCGGTATCCTGAGGGAGCACCCCCTGCCCGTCCCCCTGCCCACACCGGGAGCTGCCCCCTCTCCTTGTCAGAAAATTAATGGCCCTGCTACTATGGTTAATTGTCTTTGATTGCTCCACATTAATTATTAACTGTTCTCTGTCAGAGCGTCCGTGCGGGTTATTGGCAGAGGGGGGACTGACAGGCTGTTTTGGGGGAGCTACTGGTGCATATGTGGGCTACTAAGCCCAGCTAGCCTGGCTACCTGTCCACTAGCCAGGCTAACCACGCACTCGCCCATCCAGGTATGGAGGAGCAGCAGCACGCTTTGTGCTGGGGGGGACGGGCACCCATTTGGGGTCCTCTCCTGCCCGCTGGGGTCTGGTGTGGCACACAGCCCTCACCACTCCGCCGCTGGGCCCGACGGGGGCCATGGTCCTGCCTGTGGCCTCGGTGGGGCCACCAGCGCCGCTCGCCTGCCTTCCCCTCCCTTGACGAATGGCGCCATTAACCGCAGCCTTCTCCCGCGCAGCCCAGGGTATTAATCTGAGCGGGGCAGGCGGAGATGGATGCGCTGCCACAACCCATTACCAGCAGCATCTTAGTTAGGCTCCTCGCCGCACCAGCAGCCCAGCCCCGGGGAGCAGGTCCGGCACCGAGCCCCCCAGTCCTCGCCGGCCGGCAGGAAGCCTGCAGGCAGCTGCCACCCATCCTGCACCCCAACATGAATGGGGGTGTTGGGGGGACACCAGCATCCCGCATCCCACCCAGGGCAATGGCTTGTAATTAGGGAGCATCAGGACCTGGGATTAGCAATCAGAGCCTGCCCTTTCCCCAGTCCTCCCAGTAATGGTGAGTAATTGATACTAATAGCACACTAATTAATTCACGTCAGGCCTGATCCTGATCAAGCCAAAAATGAGGCTCCCTTGGACTTCAGCCGTGGCAGGATCAGGCCCCAGGCCACGGAGGCTGGGCTGTGCCTGGCCGTTGCCAGGACGGGTGCTCAGCACTGTGCTGGCTCTGTCCCACGCAGGGTAGCACAGCGGGACTAGGAGTGGGACTGGTTGCTTCAAGGGGTGAGGAAGGGTTCCCTAATTGTTTTCGGGGGGGGATTTACGTAGTAGTATTATTTTTGCTCCTCGTAGCTAAAAATAACCTAATCAGCCTGACCTTTGAAGCTACCGGAGAGGGGGGTAAATAGCATCTTAATATGGATGTGTGTGTCAGCACAATCAGCGCGCAGAAAAGGGCCTGCGATGATGGAAGAGTTTAGCATTTAGAGCTCATTAGGCTGATACAGTACTGAGCGGCGGGTTGCTGGCGGTCTGCTGTGCCATGCCGCATCCGCGCCTCCACTCGCCCGCCACCACCTTGTCCCTTCTCCTCGCCGTGGGCTGCCCGTGCCCTGGCAGAGCTTTGCTCTTGGGCTGCACCCTCCCAAAATGAGTTGACCCCGCTGACCCCCGGCTCTGCGCCCCACAGGTACATCCAAGGCGCCTCCTCCCCGAAGGACATGGTCATCATTGTGGACGTGTGAGTACACGGGTGGGAGCCGTGGCTGAGCAGGCCAGGAGGGTGGCACGGCTCCCTGGGGTGCCGCTGTCCCGCCGGTGGCCCCGGGGAGGCTGTGTGGGACAGCGCCGGCAGGGACCCCCGTGCCCCCTCGCTGCCGAGCCCCCAGCACCCCTCTCTCCTGCCAGGAGCGGCAGCGTGAGCGGCCTCACCCTCAAGCTGATGAAGACCTCGGTCTATGAGATGCTGGACACCCTCTCGGACGATGACTATGTCAACGTGGCCTCGGTGAGTGCCGCGGGGCAGGCAGCAGGGCTGTGCCCCCCAGGCAGCTCCCAGCTCCCCACCGCAGGAGCCCTTTGCCCCCAGACCCACCAGGCACAGGGCTCTGCAGAGAGAGAAATGCCATTTATTTTCTTCTAAACCATCCATTTGCACCTAAGCCAGGAAATGGCTGCTCAGGGCTCGGCTGTACGTGGTGGCGAACGAAAGCTGCCCCCATCACAGGGCGTTCGGCAGAGATGCTGCCAGGGCGATACCAACCGGCCACCTCCTGTCTGCCACCAGCCGGTGACATCACGCCCGCTGCGGCAATGTCACCAGCCCGTGACCTCACGCAGCGCACGGTGCATCTGTGCGGCGCTGGGCGCCCAGCCCGTGCCAGCCCTCCCCTGTCTGGCCACAAGCACGCCGGCGATAATTAACGTGTCTGGCCTGGCTCCATTAGCTGGATCGCTGCTCCCCTAATGAATGGGCCAGCAAATGAAGCTGTAAGTGAGGGGCAGCACCTTTTCTGAGACCCGCCCCCCTCCCTCTCGCCTCCCAGTTCAACGAGAAGGCGAAGCCAGTGTCATGCTTCAAGCACCTGGTGCAGGCCAACATCCGGAACAAGAAGGTCTTCAAGGAGGACGTGCAGGGGATGGTGGCCAAGGGCACGACCGACTACAAGGCTGGCTTTGAGTACGCCTTCGACCAGCTGCAGAATGTGAGCTGGGGTCCGGCTTGTGGGCTGGGGAGGGGCAGAGTGCACCCATGGGTACCAAGGATGACGGGAGAGCTCCGAGCACCCGACTGCTGCCCCGTGCCTGGGGCTTTGGCGTGCATGCCCCGTGCCTGGGGCTCCATGTCCTCCTTTGCAGTGCAGGGGGGGACATCCCACCCCCCGGCAGGCTGTAGGCAAGGTTTTGCTGTTGCCGCTGCCCGTCTGGGTTATTGAAAGTTAGCAAGGCTGGGCAGAGGGAGCTGAATCCAGCCAGACACCGTGCCAGAGGTGAAATAAAGATGAATGGCGCTATTAGGTGCCGAGCGGCAATAGCCACAACATCATTTCCAAGCAGACAGCGTCCCTCCTCCTGCCTGCTCACCCTGGCCACCCTCGCCCCAGAGAAAAAGGCCAGGAAAAGAGATGGGTTGGGGCCAGCCCTCCTGGCTGCAGCTCGCTCCGGGTCTGGCCTCAGGTGCCGTCTCTCTACCCCGCAGTCCAACATCACACGTGCCAACTGCAACAAGATGATCATGATGTTCACGGACGGTGGCGAGGACCGGGTGCAGGACGTCTTTGAGAAGTACAACTGGCCCAATAAGACGGTGAGGGGCTATGGGGTCGTGTGTGGGACTGGGGCCGCTCGCCAGGGAGGGAGACGGCTGGTGCAGCACCATTGCCAGCTTCCTCCTCGTTTGCCACGAGCAATGTCACTGTCCTCCTGGGGGGAGCTCACCCCAGGCATGGGGAACGGGGCTACTCAGAGGCAGGAGGCTCCCCATCGCCACCCAGCTCCCCGGAACCTGGAGACTCGTGGAGTGGGGGGCTCCTGGGCCATGCGGGACCCTCAGAGAGCAGGGAGGTTGCCATCAGCCAGGAGCACCCGAGTGTGGGAGACTGGGGTGCCCGGCAGACGGTCCTCACCACCGCGCTCTGCCACAGGTGCGGGTCTTCACCTTCTCTGTCGGGCAGCACAACTACGACGTGACCCCGCTGCAGTGGATGGCCTGCGCCAACAAAGGTGAGCGGGGCCGGCGTGGGAGGCTGTGATGTGCTGGGCTCACCCCTCGCGTGAGGGCTGGCATCGGTGCCGCTGGCGGCAACCATGGAGGGCTGGACGGCAGGACAGCCAGACTGCCAGGCAGCCGGGTCTCCAGCTGCTTTTCTGTCCTTTTTCCAAGGTTACTACTTCGAGATCCCCTCCATCGGCGCCATCCGCATCAACACACAGGTACGGCAGCGTGCGGGCAGGCAGGCCCTGCCTGGGGACACGCGCCCGCGCTGCAGAGAGCCCGAAGGCTGGCAGCCAGCATGGCGGCGAGCTGGGGAGCTGAGCTGAGCCCTCGGCCGGGCCTCGCGCTATTGAAATAAGTAATTCATCTTCTGCAGCTCCCCATGGACCTGCTGCCTTTTGAGTGACTAATTATGAAACATCAGGCGTTAATCAGCGCAGAGCAGAGCCGAGCGCGGGCAGGGAGCGAGCGTGGGCAGGGAGCAAGCGCAGTCAGGGCCAGCCCCAGCAGAACCAGGCGTGTCCACCCCATGCGCTGTCCCCCGTCCCTTTTCTGCCCCTTTTCTTTGTCGGATGCAGATGAGGTGCCATGGTGATGGAGGCCCCCAAGCGAGGCAGCCCCTCGGCACAGGGCTGGCATTGCGGCACAGGGGCTGCCTTGGCAAGGTGAACCAAGATAATGGAAACTTGCCCTGGGAGAAGATCCCAAAAGGTGGCAGCCAGGGAGGCAGTGGCAACGTGGTCCAGGCGTGATGAAGCAAGCCCAGCCCAGGGGATGGCTAGAAGCTTGGGGCTCTGGCTAGCACTGCCTGGGGACCCCCTGCCCTGCCCGTGCACAGCCGATGGCAAGCAGCGCCATGCTAGCATCTCAACAGGCCCGTTGGGTTCCCAGCTGGAGCCATTACCCTCGGGTTTGGTAGCTGCCAAGCCCCGTGCCCCAGCTCCGCCTGCAGCTCGGGTCCAGCATCAGGCACCCTATTAAGAATCTTTGGGGCGTGTGTGGGGACAGGAGCATCACCGGGTTGGAGCAGGGTGGCATCTGGCTCCCACGTCACGCTTTCCCCCCGCCGTGTCCCTGCAGGAGTACCTGGACGTGCTGGGCAGACCCATGGTCCTGGCCGGCAACCGGGCCAAGCAGGTTCAGTGGACCAACGTCTACCAGGATGCCCTGGTAAGGACCCCCAGCCCCGGGGTGTGGGGGGGACACTGGCCCCAGGGTCCTGCGCAGCACATGCCTCCATCTCCCTTGCCAGGGGGTAACCCCCCTCTGCTGCCCACCCCCAGCTCTGGGTTTGGGGCTGGTGAGGGGCCATGGGACACCCTTCTGTGCTTGTGCAGGGGCTGGGCCTGGTGGTGACGGGCACGCTGCCGGTGTTCAACCTGACGGAGGACAGCAGTGACAGGAAGGTAGGAGACTGTGGCTGCCACCGCCCTGGCTGCAACGGGACCCCTGGGTGTGGGGTGGGGAGGGTGCCCTGATGCTAGGTGTATGGCTGTGTAGGAAGGTACTGGCACCCCTGGGGTGCTGCCTGCTCTGCACCCCCTCCCTGGGGTGAGACCAGGGGTGACTGCCACCCCCAAGACGCGAAATGGCCTTGGCTGGCTCTCCCAGTTCAATGGGGACAGCTGGCAGCTGGGGGGTGCAGTGTCCCACAGAGGGCTGCTGTGGGGCTGGCACGTCCCACCCTGTGCCCCTGTGGTGTCCGGACCTGACCCACATGTCCCTGGAGGGAGAAGATCTCCATCCCCCCATTTCCCTGTCCCTGTGCTGGCGATGGCAGATGACAGTCCTGCTCCCACCTGCCTCCCTCCCTCCGCTTCCTTCCAGAACCAGCTCATCCTGGGCGTGATGGGGATCGACGTGGCTCTCAACGACATCAAGAGGCTGACGCCGCGATACAACGTGCGTGGGGGCCCCTTCCCCTCTGTCCCTACCCTGCCACTGCCTGAGCCCAGCATGGGAGCTCTGGTGATGCTTTGGGACTCAGAGCAGAGCCCAAACCCTTGCAGGGTCAGCGGGGAATAACCCTTACCAGCCTGGGGAAAGGGGCAGCAGGCAAAATCCAGAGCTGGGGTGAGAGATGCTGTTGGCCTGAGAATAAAAATAGATGGATGGAGCCCCAGGGGTGGCGTGGGGCACGCTCTGCCTGCAGGGGTGATCACACCAGCACGGCACGGCACGCCGCAGAGCCACCTGGCTCATCCCTCCTCCTGTTCCCCTGCAGCTGGGGGCAAACGGTTACGTCTTCGCCATCGACCTGAACGGCTACGTCCTGCTGCACCCCAATCTGCAGCCCCAGGTGAGGAGCGGCCCATCAGGGCGGCAGCAGCGGGGGTTAGCAGGGCCCTGTGGGACATGTGGCTTCCAGAGGTCATTAGGAGCTAATTGGGGGAATTGTGATGAGTTTGTCTGGACTCAGCACCGGCTGTGGGAGCCCTGAGCCCTTCCCTGGCTCTCCCTTTCTGCCTGCAGATCATCAATTTCCGCGAGCCGGTGACACTGGACTTCCTGGACGCTGAGCTGGAGGACGAGAACAAGGAGGAGGTGGGCAGACCCAGAGGCAGGTTTTTGGGGTACAGGCTGCCCCCCTCCTTGATCTGCAGTTGCAAAGCCTACCCTGGGGAGTGCCTCATCCTAAGGGCCCCAGCACAGCTCCTGTGGGGACAGGAGCTGGGTCACTGTCCCCTGACTTCCAGGCTCTGCCTGCCCTGCACGCCCCCGCCTCCCTCCCTCCCTGCCTTAGAGCCCCCTGGGCTGCTCACCTCTCACCCCTGCACCCCACGGGTCCCCAGCGCCCCTTGCCTGTGGCCGTGTGGCCAGGCTCTGTGGCCCTCAGTTGTCTCCTCCATGTCCCCCAGATCCGGAGAAGCATGATTGATGGGAACGACGGGCAGAGGTTCATCAAGACCCTCATCAAGTCCCTGGATGAGGTAAGGCTGCAGGGGAAATGGGTCATGGCCAAAACCACTGCCATGGTGAATGCCCAGCCCTGGCACGGAGGAGTGAGGGGCCATGTCCGGCCCCAGGCTTGAAGCTGGGGTCCTGTGCCACCGCGCTGGCAAGGTCCTGGCACCGCAGAGGCCTGACTGCCTCCCTCTGACCCACAGCAATACATCGACGAGGTGTTCAGGACCTACACGTGGGCGCCCATCAAAAGCACCAACTACAGGTGAGCAGCGCTGCTGGCACACCCCGTTCACCCGGCGTCGGCCGGGCCCGCGCCCGCACAGGGCTGTGGTCTCATGCCTACAGCTCGGGAAGTCCCCAAGGCCACCCAGAGCGTGTCTCACGGGCTGCAGGTGTGTAAAAAAGACCCTGGCATCATCGTGTCTGTGGTGTCTAACTTGTGCTGCCTTTGTCCTCTGAAGACCCACGTGGTCCCCTCACTGTACCCTCCTCCTCCTCACCACCCCACTCCGGAGGGGCTGGCAAGGGTCACAGCCACCTCCTAGAGCTGCCAAGTGTCCCCTCGCAGTCCTGTCCTGTCCCCCGCAGTGGCACCCCTTCTGAGCCAAGCAGCGCTGTCGAGGAGGGGACGATGACACGGGGTGACACAGCTGTGGCCGGGTTCATCTGTAGGGTGAAAGGTGCTGCCAGGGGCCCTGTGCTCCTATGGCTCTGTGCCACGGCGGCGATCTTCCCTGGAGCACTGTCAGCACAGGGTGCCACCAGCACTGAGCGGAAAAAAGTCACTACCTCCCTGTTGTCACCTGTGGTTTGGGGTGCCACCACCTCTGCCGTGCTTGTGGGTGCCCAGTCCCAGCTGCAGATGGGACTAGCTGGAGGGGCAAGGGTGGCAAGTCCAGGTCCTGGTGGCTCGGGTGCATGTTGCTTGCTTATCCCGGGCAGCACCTGACTCAAACACCATCACTAAAGGCCACCGGCTGCTGCCACTGGCACCCAGGAGGCCGGCTCCCTCCGGCAGTGTGGGTTCGGCAGCCCCAGCACCACCTTCTGCCACCTCCTTTCTCACCCCCATCCTGCACCCTGCGTGCCAGACCTCTGGCTGGTGGATCCTGCTCTTCGCTGGCTCACCAGCAGCCGGTGCCTGTGTAACGGTTGTTGTTAATGTCTCCTTGCTGGGCGGGTTTTGTTTTGTCCCATCTTTCAAGGGCTGTGTCTTCCCACCTTCCTCCCTTACGGGGATGTCGTGTCCCTCTTCCCCGTGTGTCTCCCTTGGTTCCCAGGCAGGGTCACAGCCACCGTCCTGCCCGTCTCAGCCCTGGCTGGACAGGCTTGCTGCCTCCTGTGCTCAGGTGTGTCCCCAGGATGGCTCTGGGTGCCACCAGGATGGCTCTGCATGACCCAGGATGGCCCTGGGTACCGTGGGGACAGCCCGAGTGCCACTGGGATGGCCCTGTGTGACCCAGGATGACCCTGGGTCACACAGGGCCAGTGTGACCCAGGATGACCCTGGGTGCTCTGGGGACAAACCTGGGTGCTCTGAGGATGGTCCTGGATGCTCTGAGGGTGGTCCTGGGTGTCACCAGGATGGTACTAGGTGTCACCAGGATGGTCCTGCGTGCTCTGAGTGTGGTCCTAGGTGCATCAGGATGGTCCTAGGTGTCACTAGTATGACCCTTGGTGCTCTGGGGACAACCGTGGGTGC
Source organism: Ardeotis arabs (assembly GCA_011801015.1). Classification (NCBI taxonomy): domain Eukaryota; kingdom Metazoa; phylum Chordata; class Aves; order Otidiformes; family Otididae; genus Ardeotis; species Ardeotis arabs. Next base: position 12,651 of record JAAGAY010146110.1, on the reverse strand, counting down.
CCCAGGATGACCATGGGTGCTCTGGGGAGGACCCTGGGCACCCCCAAGACATCCCTGGACACAGTCCCTGGCGAGAAGGACACAGCAGGGTGTTTAGGAGGCTGGCGGGGCTGCTGCCTGCCATCGGCTGGGCCCAGGTGTTGCCAGCGGTGGGGTGCTAGGCAGGGTCTGGGGGCCGGCCAAGGGCCCTGGGTGGGTGTAAAGCCTTACACCGCCTGTCTGCTCTCCCCCTCTGCAGCCTGGGGCTGGTTCTGCCTCCCTACAGCACCTACTACATCCAGGCCAACCTCAGTGACCAGATCCTGCAAGTGAAGTGTAAGTAGCCCCCGGCTTTCCCCGCAACCCTCTCGCACTCCCGCTCGCCCCCACGCCGGCCCGCGGCTGTCGGGGGGAGAAGCACCAAGCAAAAACTTGCGAAATGAGATAGGGATTACTATGAGAGGCAAAAAAAAAAAAAAAAAAAAAAAAAAATTTAAAAAGGAGGGG